>CM046836.1:42497756-42665256 GCA_025618425.1 Heliocidaris tuberculata
GTGCTTCCAAAAGGATTTGGATGTTTTAACCTAGCTTTGACAACAAACAATCAATTACACGATAAATTCAGAGTGCATATTTACCTTTGAACAGGGGAAATAGAACGCGATGCCCACGAGTTATTCCCAGTGGCAATTTATAATGTAAAGAACAGAAGCAAAATAATTATATCGATGAATTATTGATGAAATCTGCAAGAAGTAAACGTGGTATATCTTAATAATTAAGCTCTGATCGAAATCTCACTGAAGGAGGAATCCATGTGGTGTGAGTGTCGCAGAGTAAATGATCAATTCTGGATGGTATAGCTGCAGTATTAAACGTTCATAATGACATGCATTCATCAGAAGTACGGTATTGACTCAGTCCTTGTGCGTGTCGCATAAAAATGTAGAATAATCTACTTTGATACATATTCTAATCCCAAGATTAAGGGGATTTTGTGGTTGCTCGTTTTTAAAAAAAAGATGGAAGGGTATACTTTTTTCATGTAAATGATTTAAAAGTAGTAAAATAATGCAGTTTATGGCATTAATATTGTTTTTGTTGGTTTTGTCTTAAATTTGTGTTAATAAATTCACGTGCGCCGCTCCAGACATCAGCAGAACGCGAACAAAGAAGAAGAAAAATGAAAGAAAAGAAGTGGAATAAGATAAAGATAAAAGAAATAATAGTCAGGTTCACTATGTATTTTTGTTCAAAATATTTGGAGATTAGCAAAAGTATACATTTTTGGAATCGGTAGAACATGGGGAATCCGAAAATTGATGTTGGCATTTGCACAAATCCTGACCGAGCAGCCAATTTGGATTTTCAAAATGGCCACCATATATAACTAGTATTGAACACTTTTGAAGATATTTTTGGAAGAGAACCTCGTTCTATCATGTTTGTGGTAGCATATCAAAGGGCGTTAAATTCTCTACGACATGACACCACATTTGCTGGGTTTGGTGATGATTTGTATAACAATTTTGGGCCGAAAATGTGATTTTTATCATTTTTTTCAAAAATATGAATTGCTTCAAAATACATATTTCCTCATATTTCAAAAGTCAATTTCATTAATGACTTCCAACTTTACAGAAAAGCATCCATATATAGGGTCAATATCATCTGAAAATTACAAGTTCATTGCTTATCTAACAAAAAAGTTATAGTACTCTAAAATCAACACTTTGATATTTGCTAAAACAAAGAAATAATGCCAAGGGCTGCTTTCTAGTCAGGTTCACTATGTATATTTTGTTCAAAATTTTTTGAGATTAGCAAAACTATATATTTTCGGAATCGTTAGAGCATGGATAAACAAAAAATTGATGTTGGCATTTGCACAAACACCGGCATGGTGGCCATTTTGGATTTTCAAAATGGCCGCCATAAAATACATAATTTGCCTTATCTCGGCTTCTTTTAAAGGTATAAACGTAATGAAATGTGCCAATCCTACTATTTATGGGTGCAGAAAAAAAATGACATCGCTAGACATCTTCTTCTAACGCTTCCTCGCATATGGGGGCCATTTTGGATTTTCAAAATGGCAGACGTGGAATATATAAGTTGCCTTATCTCTGCTTCCGGTCAACCTAGGAACTTAGCAAAAATATTTTAATCCTCCATTTTCTTGGTCGATAAAACAATTGGTGACATAATTAGACTTCTAACCTTAATGCGTCATCGCACACGGCGGCCATTTTGTATTTTGAAAATGGCACACACACACACACACACACACACACATATATATATATATATATATATATATATATATATATATATATGATATATATATATATATATATATATGATATATATATATATATATATGATATATACATATATTCCTGTCAACCAATAGCAACTTAACAGAATATGCTAGTTTGTTTCCTGGGTCAGGAAAACGATTAGTGACATAATTAAACTTCCAATCTGAACGCTACATTGGACATGGTGGCCATTTTTAATTTTCAAAGTGGCCGCCACAAATACATTTGTTTCCCTACGTCGGCTTCTTTCTAACGTATAAATTGAATGAAATATGCTAATCCTACTCTTCTTGGGTAGAGAAAACAATCTGTGACATTACTAGACTTCTACTCCTAACGCTTTATCGCATATGGCGGCCATTTTGGATTTTCAAATTGGCCGCCATGAAATATTATATTGCCCTATCTCTGCTTCAAGGCAATCTAGAAACTTATTGGAATATTCTAATACTATGTTTCCAGGGTCAGGAAAAACATTGGTGACGTCATTAGACTTCCCATCTCAACGCTTCATGTGGCTTCCATCTTGGAAAATATTTGGTGCTATCACAAACTTATAATCTTGAGTCTTCCTTCACTTCAAGCCTTGGGGCGGCTAGGGGCCCTCAGACAAATTTCATTGCTTCTGTAAACTGAAACTGTGCCACGTTCTGGCTTTTGTCCTTGAAGTCTTGCACATATTTTGACACCAAGTTTAGAAAAATTATACAGTCATGCTATATTTTGGTTTCTAATTTTCTTTTCTTCAGGAGAAGAAACTATATTTTGTACAATTTGAATGAAAAACAGCAATTTGATTTTATTTCTTTGTAGATCATTTGTAATTTCTTTTTCTTTTATTATCCCTTTTCTATCTGAATATTGATTTAGAAAAAAGATCCTCTAATAACAGACCTATAAAGCAAGAAATGCGTTTGTAATTTTAGCAAACACGTATTATTTCATTGCTGATGTTTTTAATTTGTTTATTACACATAATGATAATTGATATGTATTAAGTTCACATGTATGATTCTCGCATTTTATCTTTATTTTGTACAGGACCCCAAGGGAGAGCAGCATTTGTTGATTGGGTTTCCTGATTAAATATTGTGAATAAATAAATAAATAAATAAATATGGTTGAAATACAATTGAATACACATGAAATAAAGTCACTTATAACGACTTTTGTTTTTCAGTCTCCGAACTTTCCATCGACTATAATCACTGGTCAGTCCCCCCCCCCCCTCCCTACCCCCTGAATTAAATACCAAGTGCAGTTCTTTAGCTGTATTGTTAGAGATAGTTTCTGTCCTAATATGTCGACCAGCATGTGCAAACTAAATAAATGTATTTTACAGTACAACAAATTATTACATACTTTACTTGGCCCAAAGACGTTGTAGGGTACTCCAATTAGGCTAATCTATTACATTATTAATTGTATACATGTAGGATCACGCCATGACAGCACAGACGGCTCACTGCCTTTAAAATGCTCATTTCCTACATGCCATATTGTTTTTCAACTTTATTTACTTTCAGTTCTGCTTTTTAAGGTAAATAGTAAAGCTTAAAAACATAAATAAGGAGAATCAAAGATATACAAATAGAATAAGAAATATTGCGTTTTAACCACTTTGTACAAAAACAGAGAAAAAATATCGAAAGGTCACATTTGTTTTGTTATGTTTTGTTTTGTTTTATTTTGTTTTGTTTTGTTTTGTTGGGGGGGGGGGGCTTTCAGTTCTGCTATTTGAGGTAAATAGTAAAGCTGATATAAGACAATTTTTTAAAAATAAGATAAATAGTGGTAGCAAGAAATATTGTGTTAAACCACTTTTTACTCAAAACAGAAACAGTCTCAAAACGTCACATATGTTTAGAAGGATCTTTCGTGGCAAAAGATTTCGCAATGCTGAAATGAAGAAAGTCAAAATTTAGAGAGGCGTGAATTGCGCTGATTGAGACCAACCGATGAACTTTGTCTACAATTGAGCGGGAGGGGGGGGGGGGGGGGGGCTGACGCCTCTTGCCCAAATGTAAACTTTACTTTCAGCCCCTAGCCCTAGCCCCCACCCCTCCCCACCTCGTAAGACTATGCTTGTTTTAATACTGAAAGTGCTTGGAAATGTTAGAAGTGACCCAGTTTTGGGGGTCAACCAGACTTGGATTGATGTTACAGACTGTTTGGTATCAAATTTTGAACCCCACCACCAAGTACTTAAAACAAAAAAAGTATCTACATGTTTTAGAGGGTAAATATTGTCTATCACGTGAATACAGGTCCCATGTTATTTCACTGATGGCCCGAATTGCTTCCTTGTACCAATAATACTTGTAGGTATTGTTTTAAGTTAAGGGGAGGGGAAGAAGGATAAGGCATTGGCAGATATTTTTGCCATTAACCATGATATTTTAAATGATTTGTCAAGGCTCACTGATTTTCTTACCATTATGCAAAGTACTTTATGAATATTACTTTGTACTAATTTGTCCCGTTTTAAAAACAGAAAGGGGGAGGGGAAGGCATGGACATGTATGGGGTGCAAGTTCTGTACCCTATAATCTAGTATATACGTGTCTTGGAGTGTGAATCATGATTATCACTTGAAACCAGGTTTCCTCATATATATTATTGGACAATTAGCCTTATTGATTTCTCAACACACATCATCGGTTATTAGGCGCATTTGTATCATAGCAACCATGGCAACGGGAACTAATAAACAATTGTATATCACTAAAATATGATCGTGCTGAATCATCTGATATCCCACTTCCTATTAAAATATTCATCTGCATGACAATAGCATGTACTACCGAAATAATCCATTGCACGTCTCCCATTGTCAGGGAGAAGGCAGCACTTAGTAATCACATTTGTTACTGATTCTCTACTTTAGCTAATATCAAAGTGTCAACTTCAGAGCGCTATAATTTTTTTGTTTGAGAAGCACTGAACTTGTAATTTTTATATGATATTAACCGTACATATGGAAAGTTTTCTGAAAAGTTTAAACTAACTTGTAAAATTAACTTTTGAAATTATGAGAAATACGTATTTTGAAGAAATTCATATTTGTAAATAATTATGTAAACAATCACATTCTTGGCCAAGAATTGTATCGCAAATCATCACCAAACCCATTAAATGTGGTATCATGTTGTAGAAAATTTAATGTCCTTTAATATGATGATAAATACATGGTAAGATGAGGTTCTGTTTAAAAAATATCTTCAAATTGGTTCAATACGAGTTACACATAGCGGCCATTTTGAAAATCCAACATGGCCGCTTGCCGGTGATTTGTGCAAATGCCAACATCAATTTTTGAATTTCCCATGTTCTAACGATTATGAAAATGTATAGTTTTGCTAATCTCCAAAAATTTTGAACGAAATCCCATTTTCTTACATAGTGAACCAGACTATAATCATAGAAAAGAAATAAATGAGAAAGAGCTTATTTTCATGATTTTAGAACACTAACTCATGAAGAAAATGTAAATAATTCATGTCTCTCTTTCTCTCTGTCTCTTCCTCATCCCCTCTCTCTCTCTCTCTCTCTCTCTCTCTCTCTCTCTCACTATATTACCTGTCTCCCCATTTTCTCTATCCCATTCTATCTCTCCAGTTAGCTCTATATCTCGCTTTGTATCTCTCTCATATACTGGTATAAGCTAGACATATATATATATATATATATATATATATATATATATATATATATATATATATATATATATATAAAATGAAAGAAATGTCACTATGAGACGGTCGTAGCTTTTATTGTCCTCCTTTATTTGTCAAGCTTTCGATCAATGATCTTCATCAGGACGGTATAAAAACACATAATGATGGCTGACATTTACATCGGAATATACATTTCAATTTCTTACAATGGTTAAGTACTAATCAATATAATTGAAATGTATATTCCGATGTAAATGTCAGCCATCATTTTGTGTTTTTATACAGTCCTGATGAAGATCATTGATCGAAAGCTTGACAAATAAAGGAGGACAATAAAAGCTACGACCGTCTCATAGTGACATTTTCTTTCATTATACCTTCCACTAAAACAACTATGAGTGACCACCAGCGTTGTGTTCGAGGAACATTTCTTACAATATATATATATATATATATATATATTTATATATATATATATATATATATATATATATTTATATAATATATATATATATAATATATTTATATATATATATATATATATACACACACACACACACCCACACGCACACACACACACACACACACACACACAATTGTAAGGATTTGGCTAAAACACAACATGACGGGCCGTCTTGGTTGGATAAATGAAATAAATGAAATGAGCTAAGACTCGGGACGTAGCTGAATACCACGGATCTATAATAATTGATTTCAAGCTTTCGGCATTATGCCTTCTTCGGGAGCTATTCACGAAAAACAACGAAAATGGAACAAAATGATAATACTACTACATGCATAAAAGAAAAGTAATGAGCAAGGCATGATAAAGGCATAATGAAGAAGGCATAATGAAGAAGGCATGATGCCGAAAGCTTGACATCAATAAATCCGTGCATGGTATTCAGCTATGTCCTGAGTCTTAGCTCATTTCATTTATATGTTGTGAGAAATGTTCCTTGAACACAACGCTGGTGGTCACTGATAGTTGGTATCAGTGGCGGATTTAGGGGGGCAATCCCGGCCCGTGCCCCCCCCCCCTTTTGAGGGAAAACAATGCATTGTGCTCCCCCTATTTGCGATTGTGCCCCCTCCCCTTTTCGACCAGAAAACCTTTTTTTTTTTTTTTTTTTTTTTTTTTTTTTTTTTTGTCAGAGAATTATGGAGGGGAACTGGACCCCCATAACCCCCCCCCCCCCCCACTGAGCGACTTTTGGAGGGCTGGCGAAAATTTTTTTTTTTGGTCGCCAAATAAAGGAGAATAATAAAAGCTACGACCGTCTCACAGTGATCAACAACTTTGAAGCAGTACAAGAAAAGTTTCCTTTCAATACATTGTAATTATAATATCCAACAAATGACGACTGTTTTATTCCTTTTTAACCAGATAATAATCATGCGTTATCAGTCATTAATTTAACAGCAATTTTTTTCTCCATATTATTTTCATTACGTGTTCATATTCATTTCATTAGATTAATATAATTTTATAATGAATTCTTTACACATACAGTTCATCTTCATTCCTTTCAAAATACACAAGAATATATAGAGTGTAATCAATACAGATGTAATGTAGCCACATACTCTGATATAGGTCCTACTTTAAAATCAGATTCACAAATGAATGAAATACAACAAAAACAATTTGATTTTCCTCAATGACACATCAATATGATTTATTATCTTTCCCTTTTTAATCTTCTCAGTATATATATTTATAAAACGGGTTCAAGAATGTAGCCATCCTGATTGGTCAAATAACACCACGTGACCGTGCAAAAAAAATGTACTAACGCACGGCGAGGGGACTAACGCACGGTTAATCCGGATCAAACACTAAGATTGTAAGAAAACACTAAGATTGTAGACCCGTTTTATAAAACTTTTAATACATGGTTGTGAGGTCGTGCATTAGTGCGATCCAGCAACACGCAGGTTTTTATCGTGGTGTCTAACACACTCGGCTACGCCTCGTGCGTTAGTACACCATGATAAAAACCTTTGTGTTGCTAGATTGCACTAACGCACTCCCAACCATGTATTAACAGTATAATATATCAAAACTGATACTTTCATACATAATTTTGCTCCGACACGAAATGCCCATAGTGATACGCTTCAGTCGTGAGAATTGTCAAATTTAGACGAAAGACGGCAAAGCCCTAAAGCTCCGGCATTAAATATGACTATGAAGAGGACCCATTCAATATAAGAGCTAGCATAGCCTTTAACAACTTAAGTACACAGTACTGTCGGGGCAAAAAGTGGCATCGGAACATACGACGCTATGACCCTTCAACACTTCGTTTACATTGAGTGTTAGGTCACGGTCCCACATTCAATCTCAAACAAGATATTATAACATGATTTGAAGTTCAGCACGTATTGTAAAGTGATATTATTCTATTAAAAAAAACCAGCTAAATATAGCTTGCTAATATTGGCCGCCTCTGTTACTTTTCTCTCCCCCTTCCCCCTTTTTTTTTGGTGATATTTTTGGGACAACTTTTTGACACATCCCTTTTGGGCGTGATATGTGCGTGATGTTCTCGGGAAAGAAAATGTGAAGCACACTGAGCACAACATGGACAAATCGTGCGCTACAAGTCAAAAACAACACGTACTCAACATAATATTTCACATCCGTATCCCGACGAAAATTGATTAATGCGTCCATATATTTGGAAGATGTTGGAGGCCGCCTTTACAGTGTAATGGAAATGGCGCCAACTCGGGCCTTGTTTCATAAAACTTGTCATCAATGACAAGTTGCAATAACTGTTATAAGATACTGAAATCCTTGCATCTGGTTGGCTGAGAGCAAATTTGTCGGTAAAAATCACCGACAAGACACTTGATGAAACGCCCCCCAGATAATCAATGCTGTTATCACTGCTAAGTGTATTGTTGTTTATCACAACAGTCATATTTCATGTTTACACAAAACAAGGAAAAATTGTGTCTTCACTTGTAGAGGGATATTACTCTTTTAGATAATACCTCAATTAAATTAACAACATAAATGTGTCAGTTAGCGTGCAAGTGAAACTCTGTTGAGAGGCATTATCAGATTATTAGGGAATTTGATATAGCGCTAAATCAAACCAAGTCGACGAATTCAATTTGACAGGATAATACCTCACAAGTTCCCCTTTGTTTCTTTAATAATATGAATACTTATCCAAAAAGGTCTGATATTGTTAAATGCAATTACTACCTGGCATTGTGGAATATGATTAAACCACTACATCTACAACAGTAACGACGAGACAAAGCAGTTAGCAACACCAACAAGTTCAATGATAACCACTACTTAGAATGCACGGTGGGCAGTTGAACTTAAGTTGGTGATAACTTACATCACATTATGAATAAACTATTTTTTCGTTTATAATCTAAATATGTCCTCGTTTTTCCTGCCTAATAGCGATTCAGCAGTTCTTACATTGGGTAAGGCCATCACTTCACCAATCTAACATTCCTAAAAAGAATGGCAGGTCAAAATTGACACGAGGGTTGCACCAAACGATGGATATGCAACAAACATCATTTTTCATCTAACTGCATCCTTACGTATAATAAATAATCACACACTGCGATGACAAAAGACCAGCCTTGGGAAATCCTCATCTGTTGAGTAAACGCTTGAGCCACTTGGCAGGCTGTGGGATACCTGACAGATCACCACGAACGAGACATGAGGAAACCTCCCTGAAGGTCGGATGCTTTAGGCAGTAGATGAGAGGATTTGTGGAAGAGTTTATAATTAAAATGGACGCTGAGTACTTGAAGTAATTCGTATAACATTTCGACGTGGTGAGACAGAGGATGTGCGGAAGTACAAAGACAAAGAAGGAACAGACGACCATGAACAGGTTTTTGGTGATGTCGATTTCGCGCTTCGTCAGGACCTTGCGCATTTCCTGCGATGATTCCGTGCGTCGTCGCTTGCGTTCCTCTCTAGATTTGTCACTGATAATGTAGACTTTCGATTTGACACTTCCTTGTGGTGGAGACGAGATGGATCTTGCATCAATGTCAACAGTGGAAGAGTTTGATTGTTCGATATCCGTTGTCTCCGTAACCTCGGTAATACAACTGGGGATATTCAGTGTTCCAGAGCTGAGCTCACGCTTGCTGTAGATATGAATGAGATCGCGATGCTGTCGATTTATGAACACGTAGATACGGAAATAGCAGCCGACGATGACAATAAATGACAACAAAAAGAGGATTTCCTCAAGGATATAGGCGATCCGGAGCTGGAGTGGCGTTCCGTCGAATACGCAGAGTTGGTTGGCTGCGTTGTACCCTAGCTCTCCCAACCCTACCGCTGGAGGTAGCATGATGAGTAGAATAGGAAAGGTCCACGCGAAGATCACCATGAAGAGGACGTTCCTGATGCTATAGAGACGCAGATACTGTGCACGGAACCGCGTGATGACGACATAGCGGTTGATTCCGATCAGAGCTAGGTGGCATACGCTGGATTTGAAGCCTATCAGGCAGAGGGCGCCACACATCTTACATACCCAGGCGGGAACAGGAGAGCCATTGGCGAAGTCTACGAAGGAGTACACTTGGATAGGCAGCATTGAACATCCCAGAAGGTCTGTGAAGCTCAGGCTGAAATCAAAGTTATAAAAAAGTTTTTAAAAAAATTCAATACCTACAAATTGCAAAAAAAAAAAAAAAATAAATAAAAAAAAATATCTGTAAAGTTTATTCCTGGTTACGAGTCGTTTTACCAGGCTAGAATCTACATGCATTCAATTCACTGAACCTATTATTGTGTCAACAGAAAGAGTTTATCAGAACACTAGTGTTATTTTAGTCTAGCTAATTACAGCCTGGTAACCATTTGTTAACAAGAGCTAGCGGTTCGGTATCTGCAGCAGCATGTCAAAATTTTATTTTTCGTCAATAGTGCAATGTTCAAACCATAAAGAGCGAGATACAATTCAGTATTAGCATTATCAACTAAAAACATAAAGAAACAGATCGGTGAAAGTTTGAGCAATATCCAATAAGAACTAAGAAAGTTATGAATTTTCGAATTTGTAATAAACCAAAGACAAATTGGTAACTATGTGACGTATCTTGCGAGCTCATCTGCCATTAGCCCTGTATACCACAAAAATCATTAATTTCCATTCCTCTCTCTAAAAAAATATTTTATCATACATGCACTCTACATTTCACTTATGCTTTTATACAAAACTTGTATGATACACATCTGTTCCCTCATCAAAAACAAAGAAAATGAAAATTTATGAATATTTGTGTACGGAGCAAATGGGAAAGGAGCTCGTAAGATATGTCACGGAGTTACCAATTTGTCTTCGATTGATTACAACCTCAGAAATTCATAACTTTCTTATTTCTTGCCGATTTTGCTCAAACTTTCATTAATCTGTTTCTTTAACTTTTCTGCTTCTTTTAAAACCAACTTAATATGAGGGTGGACTTTCCCTTTAAAGAGCCCCTTTCTCATGTTAGGGTGATTGATTATACAACTTTGAAAAATCATAACTTTCTTATTTCTTATCGGATTTTGCTCAAATTTTCATTGATCTGTTTCCTTAATTTTTCTGCTTCTTTTAAAACCAACTTAATATCAGGGTGGACTTTCCCCTTTAAGCAAGTTTCTCTTGAAAATACAATTTCACTACCAGAGATCAAGATGAGTCTTACACTATCCTTATTGTATCGTTTCAACAGTAGGTATAAATTTGGACAAAATACAGAAACAAGATATATATTTGACATCAAAATTATGTTAAAAATGTTTATAATCTGAGGAAACCTACCTGATGACAAAGATATTGGTGATGTTCTGAAGTTTTCTCGACATGGCCCATGTGATGACTACCAGACTGTTACCAATGATACCGAAGAAACAAGAGAATCCGACGATGGAGGCGAGGACTAAGTTGGCGACGACGACGGATTGATCGTACACGTACTCATCATCGAAGCGCGTGGTCATGTTGTCATCACTACCCGTGGTCATCGTCGACTTCATGGTGACGACCCCCATCTCTGTCGCCATCTTTTCGGAAGAAGATGTCTTTCTTAATGCTGAGGTATTTTTTTGAATGAGAGACATTAAAAGAGAAAAATATGGGAAAAGGTAAGTTTATATGGTACTACAGACTTGCTGGACACACTGTAATCATTATCACATTAAAAGTACAATTTAGGAAAGAACGAGGTGAAGTAGTTCGCAGCGCCGCACAAATTAAAGTAGGACGATTCTTTATCCAGAAGACTGTACTTTCGCTGGAGGAGGAAGAAGAAGAACTGGGACACAGAAGTGGGACACCTCCTCTAATTGACAAAGTAATTAACCCTTTTGTCAAATTGGTTCAATTAGCCTGCGAATGGTCTCGACTACCACCGATGTTCAGAAATACATAATCACATATCCACAGGCACATTAAAATCCTGCATGTAGGTTTAATTTCTAATTCGTATGTGACCCACTTTGTCTATTTTTCAGCGTTTATGAAATTATAGAGTCAAGTGTTATGCAATAAGTTGATCACATTTTGTTCTTCAAATTGGCAACAATAATGTTTTTCTTTTCGTTCTACATGGTTCTAATAAGGTGTAATGTCTTTAAAAACAATATAAATGGTTAGATATTTTGTCGAATACATGAAAAAATTGTCAATTTTGATGAAAACATGATTTTGAACCTCTCAGTGTGTTGCCAATTTTTAAATATAAAATCCTTAAAAGAATTTTGGGCATATTCTCGATTTTAAAATTCCTGGCATCGAACGCAGTATGGTCATGTAAAAAAATGGACAGACTATGTGCATAAATTTTTGCTCTTTCTACTCATGCATCATGTTACAGGGGACCCAATTTTGAGGGTCAACTAGACTTGGATTGATGTTAAAAACTGTTTGGTATCAATATGTTCAGGGGACCTCCCTGCACAACCGAGGAGGAGGGGGGGGGGGGGGTGCGGCGCAAGTTTTGAACCCCCACCACCAAGTATCTACATGTTTTAGAGTGTAAATCTTGTCTATCACGTGAATACAGGTCCCATGTTATTTCACTGATGGCCTCAATTGCTTCCTTGTATACCAATAATACTTGTAGGTATTGTTTTAAGTTAAACTTTAGAGGGGAAGGGGGCGGGAAGAAGGGTAAGGCATTGGCAGGTATTTTTCCAGTAACCATGAGATTTTGAATAATTTGTCAAGGCTCATTGATTTTCTTACCATTATCCAAAGTACTTTATGAATCTTACTTTGTACCAATTTGTATCGTTTTAAAAGAAGAAAGGGGAGGGGAAGGCATGGACATGTAGGGGGTGCAATTCTGTACCCCATAATCTAGCATAGACGTGTGTTGGAGTGTGAATCATGATTATCACTTGAAACCAGGTTTCCTCATATATATTATTGGACAGTTAGCCTTTTTATTTCTCAACACACATCATCGGTTATTAGGCACACTTGTATCCCATAGCAACGGGAACTGATAAACTATTGTATATCACTAAAATATGATCGTACTGAATCATCTGACATTCTATTAAAATATTCATCTGCATGACAATAGCATGTACTACCGAAATAATCCATTTCACGTCTCCCAATGTTACCATTGCCAGGGAGAAGGCAGCACTTAGTAACCACTTTTGTTATCGATTCTCTACTTTAGCTAATATCAAAGTGTCAACTTTAGAGCGCTATAACTGTTTTGTTTGATAAGCAATGAACTTGTAATTTTGATATGATATTAACCGTACATAATTATGGACAGTTTTCTGAAAAGTTTGAACTAATTAGTGGAAAAAACTTTGAAATAATGAGAAATACGTATTTTGAAGAAATTCATATTTGTAAAAAATTATGTAAACAATCACATTCTTGGCCAAGAATTGTATCGCAAATCATCACCAAACCCATTAAATGTGGTATCATGTTGTAGAAAATGTAATGCCCTTTAATATGATGATACATACATGGTAAGATGAGGCTCTGTTAAAAAAAATATCTTCTAATTTGTTCAATACGAGTTACACATAGCGGCCATTTTGAAAATCCAAAATGGCCGTTATGCCGGTGATTTGTGCAAATGCCAACATCAATTTTTGAATTTCCCATGTTCTAACGATTATAAAAATGTATAGTTTTGCTAATCTCCAAAAATTTTGAACGAAAGTCCATTTTCTTACATAGTGAACCAGACTATCTGACTTGGAGCCGATTTGGCCTTTTCTCGTTTTCCATCTAGAAAGCTTGCAAAATGGGCCGTATTTTTCATTTTAACTATCTTTATGACTATTCAGAACCCCAATCAAAAATATTTTATGTGTTTACATGTTGATATAAAATGTCATTACATTTTCTTCTAAAATCGGATCGAGTTGAGTCTGTTTGGCAACGGACCCGGTCGAGCTAACGTATTAAAAGACGTAGTGCGGTCGAGTTGGGTCTGTTTGGCAACGGACCCAGTCGAGTTACAAACTGACCCGGTCGTACTGCTAATTGATGCTCGACCACGTCACGTTGTAACTAGTCCCTAGTAGGATCGAAGTACGGCAACCCCGTTCGTAGTACGTCCATCTCGTTCAAGTACGTTGTCACTCCGTCTAATTTTAGGACGGGTGAAAATTTTGAACAGGCTCAAAGTTCTAGAGCACCCCTTCCCGTCCAAGCCAGTCCGAGCCAGTCCATGAAGTTCTTAAACAGATCGTAAACAGTTGCTACAACGTTTACTCCGTTCGCACACAGTTTGAGCCCGTTTTGGCAACATTTTCCAGAATGTAGGGAGAACTAGCTTGGTGTGATGGGGGTATAAACGACGATCGCCCGTGTGAACTCTTTTCGTTGTTAGTGAGTCGTTGTTTCGTCAACTTAATGTTTCACTAACATAGATTACGGGAACCGGGTGGCTCCTGTATAAAGCCTATGAGAGGTAAAGAATTCAGTAGTCAACAGGTTAAAGTTTCGAAATCACATATCCCGTATGAACGTAGCTACAGTTACAAAACTCCCAAAGAGACAGAACCCTAATTTGCGTGGAGAAGAGGGCTATTATTAACAGGGTACCGTGAAAACAGCGTTTCCAAACGGTGTTTCAGAACTGTGTTTTCAAAACGCTCATTCTACCTTCAAAATTGAGACTATTACAGACTAACTTTGCTGGCGTGCACTCTTAAGGCCACCGCACACCTTGCGATCGGTCTGCGATCCGATTTGTGAAATAAATCGCTATCGCATTAAATATTGGCATTTAAACAAATGAAATCTACTACCCTATTCAGGTTCTGAAAAGTAATATGAATACTAAACATTGGGTTTTAGTGATCTGTCAGCTTTCTACAGGGAATAAGGGCAAAATTAGTTTCAAATCGTAGGCAGTCGTACGATTTTTGTGACGTCACTATGACTCGGAGCCGATTTTGGCCATTCCACCGACTAGAAAACTCGGCAAAGGCCGTATTATCGATTTTACTATCTGTATGACTATTCAGACCCTCAATCATAAAATTATTTCGTTTTTAAATGATTTGTCAAATGATATTACATTTTTTTCTGAAATCGGATCGCAGACCGATCGTAAGGTGTGCGGTGGCCTTTACGCAACTCAGGAAAATCAAACGCAACTTTATTTTCAGCCAATCAGAAGTGCGCATTAAGGACTTGCGTTTGATTTTTAGGAGTTGCGATTAAACGCAAGTTTTGTGCAACGGGCCCCTGTACTCTTCAGCAGGTGCTTACTGAGGGAAAGTGAAGTAGTATTGATTACATCACACCCCGATATTAAACTCGAACATGCATGGCTAGAACATGGTGATTATACAACAGGAAATGAGGTATTCTCCACACCCTTGGGATATGGCTTTCCCAGTTCTACCCAGTTCATGATTAACCCGTTATTATTCTCCTCTCTCCTTCTCTCTCTCTCTCTCTCTCTCTCTCTCTCTCTTTAATCCCTGTCTCGATATTTTATCTATCTCACTTTCTCTTTCTCTCTGTCTCTTATACTCTCTCCAAATTCAAATTTACATTAATTTTTCCACAGATTATTCATGAAGAAGACGCATTATGATGTCTTCGATCGCTTTGGCTTTGGCAAAATGAATTAAATTTTTTACGTCTTTGTTAAAATACAAGTAAGATATTGAATGCGTCATATACATAAAAGACAATAACAATAAGTTGAAATAAGGTGGAAGAAAGTAGAGACTTACTTTGGAATTTTTTTCATGCAGTTGAAGGGCCAAGAAGTAAAAGCTCTCTTCCGCAATCTCTCTCTTTCTCTCTCTCTTTCTCTTTCTCCTTTTCTCTCTGTCTTTTCTTTTCACCACTCTCCGTTCTCTCTTTTCTTTTTCCATCCTCCTCATTTCGCTCTCTCTCTTACACATATCCACACATGCACAATCCCACACATGCACAATCCCACACATGCACAATCCCACACATGCACAATCCCACACATGCACAATCCCACACATGCACAATCCCACACATGCACAATCCCACACATGCACAATCCCACACATGCACAATCCCACACATGCACAATCCCACACATGCACAATCCCACACATGCACAATCCCACACTTAAGCCCCACTTTTGGGAGCTTTTTGATATTTCTTATCTGATTTATCTCCGACCCACCACTCCTATAATTCACTTACATGTATGTTGTAAAAACTGTGTGCATTATCTGATTAATATCTAAGTAAAAGCATGCATGTATTAATTTCTTACAGTCATCTAAACTGGAATTCCAATAGAGTTCTTTCTGTACAAACTCTCTATATCTTAGAAATAGGAGCATGATGTTAATTTCATTCACGTTTTGTTGTTAAGGAGGTCAGAGTACTATGCAATATTACCTCCTTCCACGACACCAATAAAATGCCTATAAATTTCTTCCAGGAATGAATGAATAATCAATGAAGCCATCCTCCATTGAAAACATGAATATCAATTAAACGTGATTTTGCAAAACAGTGGACAGAGCTTACCAAAATTTAATAAAGTGATAGCCTACTCACTCACTTGAGTATTAAATTAAACGACATAAATGACATGCAAAACCATTCAAGCAGATGTATGGTAAGTTATTAGAGGCAGAAATGATGCTTATTGGTGGTTGCGTCCAATATACAGTCATCTCGAAGAAATTAGCAAAATGTTTAATGAACATTAAAGCTCTACATGTCTTCCAAGCGTGTTCCATTACTTCATCAATATTTTGTCAATATTATACATAGGCGGATCCAGAGGGGGGGTCGCGGGGGTCCGGACCCCCCCCCCCCTTTTTTGCGCCGTTTTTTTTTTTTTTTTTTTTTTTTTTTTTTTTTTTACTTGGCGCCGTCTTTCTTGGCGTTTCCCCCCCCCCCCCCAGAAATTCTGCCGACCTGATCATGCAAGATACTGCGTAGGCCCTATTCATTACCCATTGTTTCATTCTCCGTCGCAAAGTAGGCCTAAGTACTGTACTGCCATGCCAGATCAGATATGCGGCGCGGCACGCATAGGTTTATGCATGCGACTTTTGATCGTACGTACGCTGTCTTGCAACTATGCTTGCAACCCTCGAGGAGGCAGGCTGCACGCGGCATCATTCAACTTCAAGTCACTCATTCGAGGCAACTCGTCATTCTGGACAATACCAAAGCACAAGTATCCATATAGGTAAATAATTTTTGCTTGGCCCAAATATATAAATGCAATTAATTGATAAAAACTTTCGGCGCTAGTGCAGTTGATTAAGTAGTGGGCAGTGGCGGCACCAAGGGGGGGGGGGGGGGGGCATGGGGGCATTTGCCCCCCCAGTCAGAAGCTTTGCCCCCCCCCAGTTGCCCCCCCCCCAATAATTTTCGGAGTGAAAAAAAATAAAAGGGTGGAAAATGAAAAAGAAAAGAAAAGGAAAGAAAAAAGTGAAAAAGGAATGGAGAAAAGAAGGAAAAGAAAGAAAACGGAAACTTGGAAAGCAGTGGCGGCATCAAGGTGGGGGGGGGGGGCATGTGGCAAGTTTGTTCGCTCAGCTCGTGTAAATATCCTCATATTTGGGTAGTTTTATAGCTGAATAATTTCTGTACATTTCCACTATAATAGTGTCAAAATTTTTGCTCGCTCGCTTCGCTCGCTCGCAATACAGGCCTATAACTCCCACCACATAATCAGGCCGTGAGATGATCAAATTTCCTCATATTGGGGTAGTTTTATAGCCAAATAATCATTTCTGTACATTTTCACCACAAAAAGTTTCAAAATTTTTGCCCGTTCGCAATGTATAACTACCACCTTATTATCAGGCAGCAAGATGCTCAAATGTCCTCATATCTGGGTAGTTTCATAGCCGAATATATAATTTATGTACATTTTCACGACAAAAAGTGTTCGCAATAAATAACTACCACCTCATAATCGGGCAGCAAGATGCTCAAATGTCCTCATGCATATTGGGGTAGTTTTATAGCCGAATATGTAATTTCTGTACATTTTTACTACGAAAAATGTCAAAATCCGTTCGGCCGCGAGATTACTAGAGTTTGGTTGGGTGTGTTAAGTTGTTTTAACGTCATTTTACATCTTTCTTTTTTAAGACGTATTTCAATGTCATTTTACAACTCTCTGTAATCTTTAAAATTATCATTGTCAATTGTTCAGTATTGATGTACATCAACAACAAAATGTAAAGTTGCCGGAGGCAAAAGTAACGGCACATTGAACATGTTGAATGCCGTTTAAATGGTAATTAAATTTATCCGATGATAAATTCTATAAAATTTTTGGTTAAAATTGCAACAGATTTTGATGAAACCAAAACATACTTTCCAAAAAACAATTCTTTATTGGTATTTACATTTCCAACCAAATATCATTTTCCTCAACAAATATTTGAGATTTCGGTTGAAAATGTAGCGGTCTCGTATTACTTTCATGGGTAGGGAATAATGGACCATTTACCTATGACGTCATTAAGGAGATTATTTCATTAGGTAAACAAATTTTTGTCATTATTTCGGTACCCTAAGAAATAAAAAAGAGTTGCTGAAAGCATTGGTAAACCTTACTAGTGTGTGTCTGTGTTCATGTTTATGCAAATTATGCAAACGTGCTTAAGGGTCTGGTATTCCCTACACCTACCCTATGGTTGTACATCGCAAGAAGTGAACTTCATGTGTCCATATAAAGGTTAAAGTTGTGAAGGTCAAGACTTAAAGTCACACAAAAGGTCAAAGGTCTGTCAGAGTCAACAAAAAGGTCAAAGTCACGAAATTCAAAGGTAATGACAGGTGCTCGGGGGGGGGGGGGAGGAGGTTTGTTTTCTCCGAGGACTTTTGATATATTTTTTCTTGTTGTTGATTGGGAACGCTTGAATCTGATACATTGCACCATGACTAGTTTTGTGATACAAAACTTATTTATTTTGCCTAATGAGTAGATGCTGTGGTTGATTGTTAAATCCTGTGAATTTTCAGCAAAACTGGTATTGGTACTGTTGTTGATCGGCCTTGATTGTGAACTCCTGAATCTAAGGAACTTTCCTTTTTTGTGTTCTTTTGTGATTTGTGATTTATAACTCGTGATGATGTAAACACTTGCGAATTGTTATCTCAGGGATGGGAGGAGATAATATAGATGATATTTAGTGAATAATTCTTCATTGCTGTAAAATGTGTACATGTATCACTAAAATTTACTAAGTGTGTTTGTACAGCATGCGCACACCCAATTCCTAGATTATCAACATAGTACTTCAACATTGAAGAACCAATCTCAAGTAATAAATCTCCAGATTTTATTCTTATTTGTCTCACTGGACTGTTTGTGTTGATGCCACATGCCATCTGAGGTCCTGCACAGCAATGCAGACTGGAAAATCTGGGAAAACTTTAAAAAAAATATATATATACATATATATATTAATACAGTCCAATGGCGCAAATCCCGGAGGGGATGGGGTATGCATTAACCCCCCTCCCAGTTCTGATGTACGGGGGGGGGGGGGTGGCCTGTACAAATATACCCGCACTTTTTGATAAAAGATGGTAATTTGCAATCATTATATATGTATTTTCCATCTCAAATAAACAATAATTCCATGTAATAATAATAGATTAAATGTAATTTCAGTACAAACTAAGACATTTTCAGGCTCGTATTATCAAATTTTTGTGGCGCGCTCCGCGCGCCCAACTATATTTCAACATTAAAATAGTCAAACAGGCAATATATATATATATATATAATATATATGCCTATAGAGGCGCTTAGCGCCTTCGGCGCTTGCGTTTGCCAGAATGATAACTTCTCACCCTTTGGACCCCCCTTTTTTTAAAACCTGGATCCGCCCTTGTTATAAACCTAACAATATTCACGACGCAGGTGCCCCTCAAATTGTTAGACCTACACTATATGACATTGAATGCGGACCTCATGAAATTAGAAAATAAAGACAGAATAGCATCCCGTAGGCCTACTATCTGAGAATCTAGCTTAAATGTGAATTTAACAATGATTAAAGTAATTGTGAATACTTCAGCCTTAAACACTTCTATTTTAACAGGGCCAGATCTTTTATCTTGATTCTCAACTTGTTTCAATTGTGGAGAAAATGTCATACTTAAGATACTTGTGGATGCCATACTCTTTTAAGTATACTTGTAATTGTGAATAATACCAAACTTAAAACGAGATTAACCACACTTTAAACAAAAAGACTAAATCACCAATTAAAAGGGCCGAGGAGTGACCACTTTTTTGAAAAATGGTAGATTAACACTTTTAACATGCTGGATGTAACACTACAAAGGCTGAATCCAGCATGTTAAAAGTTTTTATCTACCATTTTAAAAAGTGGTCACTCCTCGGCCCTTTTAAATGGGGATTTATCACTCTAGTTTTAGAGTGCACATTTTCTGCAATTCGTTCTCTCTCTCTCTCTCTCTCTCTCTCTCTCTCTCTCTTCCTTTCTCTGTATTTATCTTTCTCTTTTTGTCTTTGTCTGCCTCTCATTCTATTTTCAATGATTCTGACTCGGTTTCTTTTCCTCCATCTCTCTCTTATCTCTCTCTCTCTCCTCTTCTCTTCCACTCTATCTTTCCCTCTCTCTTATCTCTCCCCTCTTTCTCTTAGTTTGTTTCTTCCCTTTCCCTGTTTCTTTCTCTGCCTGTCTGTTTGCCTCTCCCTTTCTCCCTCCATCTCTCTCTTATCTCTCTCTCTCTCCTCTTCTCTTCCACTCTATCTTTCCCTCTCTCTTATCTCTCCCCTCTTTCTCTTAGTTTGTTTCTTCCCTTTCCCTGTTTCTTTCTCTGCCTGTCTGTTTGCCTCTCCCTTTCTCCCTCCATCTCTCTCTTATCTCTCTCCTCTCCTCTTCTCTTCCACTCTATCTTTCCCTCTCTCTTATCTCTCCCCTCTTTCTCTTAGTTTGTTTCTTCCCTTTCCCTGTTTCTTTCTCTGCCTGTCTGTTTGCCTCTCCCTTTCTCCCTCCATCTCTCTCTTATCTCTCTCTCTCTCCTCTTCTCTTCCACTCTATCTTTCCCTCTCTCTTATCTCTCCCCTCTTTCTCTTAGTTTGTTTCTTCCCTTTCCCTGTTTCTTTCTCTGCCTGTCTGTTTGCCTCTCCCTTTCTCCCTCCATCTCTCTCTTATCTCTCTCTCTCTCCTCTTCTCTTCCACTCTATCTTTCCCTCTCTCTTAGCTCCCCCCTCTTTCTCTTAGTTTGTTTCTTCCCTTTCCCTGTTTCTTTCTCTACCTGTCTGTTTGCCTCTCCCTTTCTCCGTCCATCTCTCTCTTCTCTCCCCTTTTACTTTATCCTTTCTCTCATCTACCAGTCTTTTATCTATCTCTTTGATTCCCACTCCCTTAACCCTTTTTAACCTCACTTCACCGGATATTGAAACATCGGTATACACAGTCCACTAAACTTCCTGCAAAATTATCTGTCGAAGGTAGATGACCCCCTAATATGTTGATATTATTCATTACAAAATGCATTAACTTTCCCCTAATCAGAAGCTAATTAGATACCAGTAGAGTGATAAAAAGTGTGTACAAGGATTGATGAAAGCTTATCAAGATGCATTATGCGAAAACCTTAAACGAATTTTTAATAGCAGGCCAAGGTAGACCTACATGACGTATGCCCTGTGTATCAGATTTAGGAAAAAGCTAATAAAGGAGTACAATGTCGTATTTTTAAAATTTCAAATCTATTTTTTAAATGTATTTTCTTTATAAAAAATGTAAATACTTTTTTGGGTGTATATTACAATCTGTTGGGGGTCGACAATTTTGTCAACAGTAGTTTTGTATTTGACGATGCTACCCTATTTAAATAAATAATATAAGCTATATCCTTTAATTTTTACAATGCCAGTAGGCCTATATATCAAACAAGGATTCCGTAAGTTTGCCTGCAGTGATTCAAGCCATTCCACTGAGGAACGCATACATTCTTAAGAATATTACATCTGACAAGTCTTTAGACGCATCCTATTCTTAAACTCGGTTCACGTGAGGCGTCACTTTGACTGCATCAATACATGCGCCATAATCGAGTCTGTGAACGTAATTAATTTATATACTATAGTTATTGTTATTAAGAGTATTGTTCGCATTGTTCATTTTGCAATCACCTTTTAAACGATATCACAATTTAATGACGCGCAAAAGAGCGTACAAGTCACCGAAAGTCCACCCCGATATCAAGTTGGTTTTAAAAAGAAGGAGAAAATTAAAGAAAAAGATCAATGAAAGTCTGAGCATAATCCGAGAAGAAATAAGAAAGTTATGAATTTTTTTGAAGTTGTAATCAGTCAAACACAAATTACGTATCTTATTACCTCCTCTACCATATTCACTTTACTGAATAATATCTTAACAAGTGAATAAAAAATGTAAATACATGTGGTTATTATTGGTGATAGGACATTATACGAACCGGCGACATCATGTCATTATGTTGATTAAACTTTTAAATTATATTATGCTCATATCAATCAATCTGAAAGAATAATTACTCAGTGATGTCCTTTATCTACGATACATGCATGTGTTTGTGAGTTTATACATTTTATTAATATCATTAAGTGAATGTCCTTCTGTATAATATCATTAATTTTTGCAGGGGTGTATGGTTTTGTGATTGGATCTGAAGGACATGTAATTTTCCCAACTACATTCTGAAAATCACAATCTACCCCCCCCCCCCCTTCTCCACCTTAAGTAATTAGCTCACTAGAATTAAGAGAAGAATTAAAGCAGACCCAATAAAGTCTTTAATAATAGGAACGGTGAAAATATAGAGTAATTAAAATATGAAACTCTGAATAGTAAATTGTTTAAGACTTCCTCTACCAATCATGGATGTCTAAATAACCGTTTCCGAGTAGATAAATCAATGAATAGATTTTCAAATCTAAATTTTTTTTATTCTGCCCACATTGCAGTGAAATAGAAAGTTTCATCAATTTACATTCGACCACATCGTTGGGGAGATTTGAAATAAATACTATGGAAATGTAACACAGATAACAAACAGAAAGCCAATTGTATTGTAATTATTTTAAGAATCAAATAATAAGTGAATTATAACTAAATATAAAGCAATGACAATACGTATATTGCATTAAAATAGAGCAGTTTTGCATCGTTATATTCTAGCCATATACTGCTCGTAAAATTTTAAGATATCCACCGTATAGGGCGGAACGACAACTTATAGTGCTTATTACTATAATAAAATTCACTTTATTGGAAAAAGAAAATCATTTGATTTATTTCGAATACATATACACAGCACGAGCTAAACTATATATAAATTATCAATGGCGTTATTTTACATTGTTTTGGAGGATCACGTATACATTTTGCAAACATGAACAACCCATCTCACGACAGTGCTCGTCAGCACCTGCCAGTAAAAAAGTGACATGTGTTAGTTTTTACTATCGATTAGTCTGTTGTCAAATAATTTCTGAAAAATCGACATTCGAGGCAAATATTCGTGAATACATTTTATCGGTAAGTATTCAGAACATTTCGGGAAAAAATATATACGAGGCAAAATATCCGTGAGCTGTAATGCTAATACTGAGAGACAGACACATGTATATTGATTTTAAAAGCAGTACATATTGGTATCCGATATGATAAAGTAAACTTCCATCACCATTTTCAAGCATATTTTCCCTCCTTCGTATCAGCCCAGTTGTTAGCTTTTTCCAAAAACCAATATTTAAGAAAATATAATTTGCTCGATGATTTATTGTGGATGACTGCCAAGAGCATTATTTTCAAGGTCCACGATACATAACGTGGAAACCGATCCTTTTTGAATTTCCGATATTGGGCTGGATTTTAAAAAAAAATGTAATCATGGAATTGATTCTAAGTAATCGGTACTATAATTACGGTGTTTAAAAAAAAAGATTTCTTGCTTAGATGGAGCTTGAATAAGTGCTTGCATGTATTGTTCAGAAATATAGGGTGAAATAGATGTTTCAAACAAAATAAAATCATAACGTAAATAACAAATACATCGTTTTCCTTCTTTATATGCATGATACACATATAAAGCTATCCTGTCATTTGGCAAACTAAGTAAGTAGAATTCCGCATGCGAATTCCCTCAATCATACCATTTTGAGCGATGAGTATTACAAATGAAGTCGTTTCTTCGCTGTTTTGAAGCCAAAAAGATATAGGAAGAGAGGATTCTAAATATATATAGAAAATACATTTCACATCGATAATGCAAAGTGTGATGCTCTGTTGCTATCAGATTTGTTAAAAGCTATATTTTACCCCATTAAAACGTTAGTATACAGTCACTTACTATGTAAACAAGAATATTTGGGGTTTTTTTTAACCTCTAAGCACAATAATGCATAATAAGTCTATGTACGAGTAACGGGAAAAAAATAACAAATTTGACAGCGAATGACTAGCCGATGCAATTGAAAGCAGTCATCTGAACGATGCTTTTAATTGCTCATCTGTGGGTGATAATTGAATATTTAGTGTTTAGTGGGGGTTTTCGCCCTAATATTGTTTACATAAAGTCCAATCGCTCAAACAGAGTTGTGTATGAGCAAAGTGTCGTCCCTTTTATGGGGGAGGGGGTAGGAGGGGGGGGGGGGATGTCACCCACAGAATACACACATGCAGCTTTTGAGTATTATAATTCTATTTTGGCCAACTTACATAACGGGTTTGTGTATGTTTTGCGGGCGCCCTTTTTATAATTATTGCAACATCCAGGACTGCGAGCCCTGCACATGCAGCTTTTGTTTTCCCCTATACTTAATTAATTTTGACATTCATTACACTCATTATGCTTGGCATACGCGTAGAAGGTGGGCTGTGGATGGAGATTGGGAGATGCAGCCCCCCCCCCCCCCCCGATTTTTTAAAGCTCCTATATTCGGGCTACCATCACCTCATATTCGGGCAGCGAGGTGCCCGAATATATATTCGGGCTACCATCACCTCATATTCGGGCAGCGAGGTGCCCGAATATTTTTTATCGAAAAATTTTTTTTTTAAATCTTATCTAGTGTATTTTGATGAAGAAATAACTCACTCGTTTCACTCTTTTCGCTCGCTTGCAAATTATAGAAACTGGAAAATCTATATTCGGCCGGGCATGAGGCTTCACCCCCCCCCCCCCCCCCTCGTGAAAATGTGCTCATAAGTCTATGTTCATGTGCCTTTTAATACTTTGTCAACACTTAAGCTATATGTGCATTTTTTACCACCCGTGTGTGCATCTGCATGTCTCCAGCTCTTAAGAAATTCCAAAGTCTTTATTATATTTGTCTTTACCAACTTCTTAATCTGTTAATAAACATGTCATATTATTATGATTATTTTGATGAGTTTCCTAATTTGTATACCCCTCACACTCAGGATGGAGCGTTTTTATGCCACCTCAGGTCCCCCCCCCCAAAAAAAAAAAAAAAAAAAAAAATTAAATATCATCCTATTTTCTTCTTTCTTCTTTATTAGTTTTTTTTTTTTCTCTGCATGTCTATGTTTAGTAAACTCCTTTCTCTTTTTCTGTATATAGTTGCATATTGTTATCTAATAGCCTAAAAGATCTACACAAAAGTCATGTAGTTTTGTGAAAAATCAAAAGTTCAAGGGGGAAGGGTGAAATCGAAAATACATGCAAATCAGGGGGATGAAATCGAATGATAAAAATATATATTCACTTGTTTTTATAGAAGATATCTTACCTGCTGCCTCAGAAGAGCCAATAATAAAGAAAGATTATGTCAGATAACTCAATAAACTGCTGTATTTGACGATAAGAGTTACACGTGAGATTTTATGTTCAATTATCCGTAGTAGAAATCCATTGCATTATACAAATTGGATATTATCTACATTCATGTAAAACCAGGACGACGTCAGTGCTGAGCCTGTAGTTATTTCAGTGGTTGATCGAAGATCAACAGTTCAGGTCGTCCTGTATACTAAACCGCCCTATATCGCGCACACCGCTCCCTCCCGGTATCCCTCCTGCACCTCTCGTGATATGAAGACAACTCCGAGGAAAATAAGAAGTATATGCTGCCCAAACTTCAAACAATTGAGATACAAATATAGACCATTCCAGCAGTATAACCGCTCGAAATGCTTGAAGAACCCCAAGAAAATACGCGATTAAGTGTTTGTACAAGTGGCTAAAACAGTGATTTCTTGTAAACGGTAAGAAGTTAATCGCAGCTAAAATTGTTCTGATCGGCTGAGGGGCGATAACAGTGAACTGGGATCCCAATTTCGCTGGCACGTTGGTACGTATAGTGGTGTGTGCCATCGATTATGACGTCACTCGATGGAAAAGGGGGGGGGGGGGTATGGCTACCAAGCATAAAAAAGACAGTCTACGTTATCTGCACGCAAATGCTACAATAATCGATGGCCAGTTTAGGAGAAGACGCTATAATCTGACCAATGTTTATGAACACTGCATTTCCGTCTGAAAAACACGAAACCTTGCACTATCATCGCACACATAGAAATGAAGTGGTACCCGTACCATTATCAAAGATGACAAGACTGATTTTATGAACAAATTCAGTTGGAAATGGTTGACCGAATAAGTGTATTTTATATATAAAATAAAAGCGATCATTTGTTCTTGTTTCGTTTTGATTTGATTTTGTTTATGTTTGTTTGTACGTTTTTAAAAGTTTTTTTTTTCTTCAAGTCATCACACATCAGAATGAATATTATTGTAAGATGAATTAATGTACTAAATTCTTCTTTCTCATCACAGAGATCCATTCCAAACTACCGGTACTTCAGTACTTGTAAATTTACCGGCATTTTTTCGCTCTTCTTAATTAATCGCATCTTATATAATGGCGCGATGAATGACTGCGTATGTTATATTATTTTGTTTTTCAACGAAACTATTGAAACTATTTTATTTTCAGACTATTTATTATAGGTTTAGCGTATATAATCACACTTAAATGGCATGCGCATATAGAAACAAAACAAACCAACAACACCAACAAGTTGACATTTATCTTTTCACACAACAAAAGGTTACGTTTGTCTTGTATGCATGTCAGAGTATTTTTTTTTTTCCTCCCAATCGAGGATTTTATTTACAAAAATCAAAATATAGACAACAATTACTGCGTAATTACAAGAATATTCTTCAACAATGTTGTTCAAAATCCACTAGTTAAACATTCAGAATTTAAGTCTGTACAACATAATAGGTTTCCAATGATAGCATTTCAATGAACGTAAATAGGCCACCTCCGCAATGCTTTCATCTCAAAGTGCAATATCAACGAACAAACACTCACCTGTTATGCATAAGCAGGATCGCGGACCGCATACATCGGTCGGTGCTATATAGCCCAATAACACTTAAAGTATGCAGTCCGCGATCCCACTGTTTGATTACATTACGTAAATGGTCCATTCAAATGTAATACAATAATTTATTAGGTAACTTACAGTCTTCTTTTCCTCTTGTTTCATTTAAGAGTACCCTTTTTTTCTACTTCTCTTTTAAATAAAAAAATCAGACCATTCTTTCTTCTATCGTGGCCAGATGCATTTCTTTCCAAAATCAATTTGTAAATACACCAAAAAGCAATAAAAAGCACGACATCTAAATCGTCATTCTCTAGTGTTAATATGTAAGAGATATCAAAATGTATCTCTACATGGAAAACCTCTCTTATGACATTTCTTACGAAAACAAAAAGTGGTTCATTTAACTTGCAGGCTAAAAAAGCATGAACTAGGTCTTCTTCAACGTTACAATGAAAACAATTGCTATCACTTGCTAAGTCCCACTTATGGAGGTTTCTCCGAGTCGGTAATAAGTTATAAAGAAATTTAAAACTAAACTCACGTAATTTGTTTTCTTGAAGATTAATGAAAAATCGTCTAAAAACATTTGGCCAGACAATATCAACGCTTAACGTTGTTTCCCAAAAAAGACAATGTGAATTCAAAAAACGGTAACCTATTACTTGACATGATCATTCTATAGTACAATTTACTGCTTATTTCATATATACATTTTTCTTTTTTGTTTACAATAACATTTGGTAGAATTAATCTTCGATTTAGGAAGGAAGGTTCCTCATTTCTATTTCTAACATACCGTATCCATATTTTTGGTATTGCTTTCTTTAATTTCATATAATCAAATATCAAATTTGCTTTACCTCTTCTCGTACTCAAAATAAGCAAAATATCTTCAATTCTCTTGAAGGAGCCGTTTTCTAAAATATCGCTCAAGAATAGAATGCCGGCCTTATACCAATCATCATAAAAAATCATATTCCTGTTGAAAGTAATATTTTGATTAAACCATAGAATCTCGCCAGCTTTATCATCTTTATCTGTATTTTGTCGACTGGCATGTGATCTTATTACCATCCATGCATGTAAAACTTCTCCATAAAATTTTGGTATGTATTTTTCCTTAACAATCTTTAACATATCTTTATCATAGTTACAATATAGTAATAACTTCAAACCACCCAATTGGTCAAACCAAAAATTACTCATTTCTTTCCATATGCCGTTACTTTCGTTCGAAAGTTGGCCAAGCCATTTCAATCTAAAACTAAACAATTGATTTTGTATTTCAGTCATATTAATTCCTCCATATATATAATTGTCTGACAAAACAGCTCTCTTTACTTTTTCTGTCTTAGATCCCCAAATAAATTTAAAAATGATTCTATTCAATTTCTTCAGGAATTCATTTGGCATAGTATCTACAATAATTAGATGTATAACCTGACTAAGTGCTAATGACTTAAGTACGGTCACTTTTCCAAAAATAGTTAAATTTCTTCTTTGCCAGCTCTGAAGAATATTTTCTAATTTCGACAACCTATTCATCCAATCTGTTTTCAAGGCCAATTCATTATCCATACAAATGTGATGACCTAAGTACTGGACGGGTTTATCAGACCATGTCAAATTATGTTTGGATATGTTCCACTTCAAAGTTACATCACCGATCCATATCATAGTGCTCTTATCTTTATTTAACTTTGGGCCGGCTACTTTACCGAAAAGCATCAACTCTTCAATAATTTTTTGAAGTGAAAGAGGGTCACGAACAAAAAATAAAGTATCATCTGCGTATTGCAGTAATTTCATTTTTATATTACATTGATCTATTTCGAATGGTTTAATTTCTGTATTTTTTCTGATCTTATTTGCCATAAATTCGACTGCTAGGATGTCAGAGTATAGTATATATTTTTTCCTATAAATGATTTTTACAGTTGAAATGATTTTTTATATACAGGTACAACTATAAAAGCTACCGCACATATTTGTTCATTCGTTTCTCTTCTAATCCACAACAGTACCTGGACGTTGTTATTTTCTTTAAGAAACACATACACACACCCACACACACCCACGATGGTAATCAAATTATGCCAAACACCATTTGTGTATAGTCAAGGATTGTATTTCCGAACAGATTGTATTACCGAACGTGTACAGTGAAGCGCCTAAAATAGGTTTTCATACGCGTGGGATTACGCGTATGAAAACCACACTATTGAAACAGGTTGTGTCTTTTTCCCATAGGTTTCACACGTTCGGAAATACAGTACCTTTTTCAAGGGACCAAAACGCCGCGTCGTTGGGAAGGGGTTCACTGGGAAGGGAATATCGTATTAAATCTACGTTGTCTTTTTAAAATTCCATCAACTTCTTTTTCTGTAGGACTTTGAGCATTCCAATATGTAAGTTTGACAGATATTCGTTTGATATTTTATTTGCTATCGTTGATTTTCTGAAAAGTGTTCGGACACTGGATCCACCACCATACTTTACAATAAAAGAGCAATGTAGATAAAATGCCTTGTTCAAGGACATACGTGCCGTGCCGGGGATCGAACCCATGACCTTCGCATTTCCAGTCAAGTGTTTAAACCTCTCGAATACGACACCTCTACTCCTTGAATCCTTTAACTCGATCCGATCAACACCGTAATTAGAGCGAAATCAATTTTTCTTTCAGTTGATACGCCCCCCCCCCTCCTCCGATGTCCATGTGCGTCTCTTGTGTGAATTAATTATGTATAAGCAAGTTTATTGTGGAATTTCTACGAATACATCAAAATACCAAACGCGATGAAAGACTGGTACCTAATACTAATATCCTGAAGAATAGATATCATTATTCCTGCGCCATCGTCTCGCTCTCACAATTTTTTACATGCCAATAAACATGGTCTTAATTAAACTGAGTAACTTATAAAGTGCACGCTGATAATCTCTGTCGCATGCATTACTGAGCAGGGGTACATCAAGAAATTACAGGATTTAAATTTCTTTAAATGGAACATTCAACCAGAAGTGCCAGCTGCAGATCATCAATTCTCTGATAAAAAATACTATATATCTAAGAATTGATGATCTCAATTTATGACATTATTTAGACTCTTTCACCCTATCTTTGAAAGAATAACAATATAGGCCTATATATTGTGAACACATGCAATAGCTAACGGTTTAATCATATCTGGATAACTTGAATGGGACTTTACATCCCGTATATATCGCTGTATTATGTAATTTCCCTTTTATGGATTCATTCACCTACTGATAATATTTGTTTCTTAATAAAGTCGAAAAAATATGGGTACAATAATACAACAAACACAAGATTTTTGAATGACGTAAGCGTGCATATGTGGTGAATGAGGTTTAAGAATCATGACGCAATCATGTGAAAAGACAACCGTCAAACGTGAGAAGATGGTCAGTCAAAAATGCTTCAAAAATAACCTCATCCTCGTTTGTTTGGCAGATAATTACTTGACTGTAAAATTCTCTATCTCCTTTTCGGACAGTACCCGAGTTGACAATATATAGGCATCGATCTATCCCCCTAATAACGTAACTTGTTGAGTACAGAATCAATACTCATCAAGAAATAAACGTACTACAGAGTTAGTCATCCATGCAATTACGATGCTTCTTCCTTTATATACATGAGCAGATGACATTACAACTACCAGTAAATAAAATGAGTTTTAAAAAGGAATATTATTCAGTACATCGCGTGTGCTATTGATGTTTGAGCAAATCCCTTTCAAGCCCCAATTTGCGTCTGAAGATCGGGGAGACTATAGGACGTCGGGTTTCCTTTGACCCATCTATTCATAGTTTGCAAATTGTGCTTTTGATTTTTTTTAAAATTAACTTTGTTATCTATTGAAGTGTCAATAGCACAATGAGGAATAGATATTTGCGAGCGAGCGAAGCGAGTGAGCAAAATTTTATTGCGTCTCATGAGTTTTGATTGAAAGTGTTTAGACATGTTTAATTCTTCATGATTGTTTATAATTCACGGATTATAAAGAATAATGATTAATGAATTATAAAGAATAATGATTAATGAATTATAAAGAATAATGATTAATGAATTATGCATGAATTCTAATTCTTTATATTTCAGGCAAAAACTATTGATTTCTATAGGTTTAAAGATACTTCAGATTTTATTTCAGGTTAGATACATTCCGCCCCCTCCCGGAACTATCAGTTTCTGGTTACACGACTAACTGGACGACAGGTGCAAAAACTCGAAAAAGGAGAAGATTATGCTTGATTATAAAGGACAGATGTCATAGAGCTAGGAAGATATTTTGTTTTAATGCATTCAAAACACGATCAAAACTACTTTCAAAAAATAAACTCAAGACAATTTCAATAGCCCTGTCTATCACCTTTAGAAATGTGCGAACATTATAATGGTGTATTACGTAATCCGAACCTGATTTCTATGGGCAGTACAATAGGCCTTTGAAATTGCCCTTGAGTTATTTTTCGAAAGTAGTTTTTATCGTGTTTAATAAGTACAATGCAAAAGTCCCTCTTTACCTTAAAATTCTTCAGTTCCCTGCATTATTTCAGTTGTTCTGCATCATCATGGTTGCGTAATAATTTTCTTTCTTTCGTTCTCTCTCTCTCTCTCTCTCTCTCTCTCTCTCACTCTCTCTCTCTCTCTCTCTCTCTCTCTCTCTCTCTCTCTCTCTCTCTCTCTCTCTCTATATATATATATATATATATATATATATCTTGCTATTCGATTGGGAGCAGTTAGAGGCAGTGGAAGACTGGCCTGGTGAGTTTGAAGAGTTTTTCCCCACATGCCGTTCAGTATTCTGGTTAAAAAAAGGGCCTCTCAAACAAAAAAGGGCCGGTCAACAACAAAAAGGGACGTTCACTCCGAAAATCTACCACTCAAATTTTAGTCCCAGTCCACCCCTGGCAGGGGGTACGTGTGCCCCCCCCCCGTGTCCCTTGTAGCTACGTCATTTGCTCTACGTAAAAACAGTTTCGTTTATACAGTCATCGGATTTATGGCTCTGCTCGTTGAGATCCTGCATGCAAGTAATTGTACCGCCCTTTCCTCATTGTGATTCTCCATGGCGACGAAGACTGTTTGATGTACAAATACGTTATCAAGAGATCATTTAAGAATAGTTCTCGGATTAAATGAAAAAAAGGAATAAGATAAATGATGGCAATATGTTGGGGAGAAAACAGAGGTATAAGTGAGAATAGAGAAGAATACAAAGGATGAATGAATATGTATCTTAAGGAGGCATTCACTTCCTTAAGTTTGAAAGGCGGTGACGTACGAATTTGTCATGAATGAATTTGGAGTTTACCTACCGTTTAACCGTTTAACTACCATTAAAATGGATATTTAAGAATATTATTATTTACATAACTTATAATAACTGACGAAATTAGAAATTTTCAACGAAATTATATATTGCAGTCTGTGTGTGCAAATTTTCGCGGTGATACTCCTGATCTCTTGAGAGAGGGGCATCATGCCCCCTTCCGTCTTTGAAACGTGCGAAAAAGCCTTGTCTTTCAGACATGTGGAGGATTTAGGGGGGGGCACGGGCCGGCCCGTGCCCCCCCCCCCTTTGGAAAAAAATATGCATTGTGGCCACTTTTTAAATTGTGCCCCCCCCCCCTTTAGAGAACGAAACCCCCCTTTTTTTTTGTTGCTTGTCAGAGAATTATGGAGGGGAACTGGGCCCCCACAACCCCCCCCCCCTCCCCACTGAGCGACTTTTCGACAGCTGGCGAGACCAAAACAATACGGGTCTCCCTCCAAGCAGTTTCCAAAAAATGACAAACCTGCATTCATGTGCCCCCCCCCCCCCCTTATACAAAATCCTGCTTTCAGACCATGTCTCAGAATAGTCTTCCTCGGACAGTGCAAGACTTCGTCCTGATCCATATATACATGTAGGGCCTATACCTTCAGGAAACTATAGAAAAAACTGCCATAATCCTCCTACTTTCCCTTTCTCTGTCTAAAATCTTTTGTCCCTGACAGACCCTTTGATTCCCCCTCGTTCTATAAGAAGATTAAGCCCTTACCAATCGAATCGCTCTCTCAGTTCACGAACCGTCATGATACTGGACCTTCTTCGTAAAGCAGGTCCATAAAAATACCAAATACATATGCAGGCGGTACACAGTATCTGCAGACCACCCCCCCCCCCCCCCCCCCCCCACCCCGGCCCCTACACGGTATAGTAAACAAACTTTTCTCATGTTTTTTTTTTTTTATATACGTAATTAAAAAAGAAGAAGAAGAAGTAAACAAAACAAACTTTTCTCAAGGTTTTTTGTTGTTGTTGTTGAAAGAAATGAGTTGGCGATTACTTTATCATTTGTAATTGTAAAACATGCACAGTCACCGGTCAATTCTGGCGAAAATCAGAACTTTATAAACCGACCCTGCACATTCCAACATTTCCCAAGGACTGAAGGAAATAAAGACATAAAATGATCAATATTCGTACTATTAAATCATTAGTCTACTTGCTAACTAATGAATGCATTAACTGCGCTAACATATACATCGAGAAATTAATAGACACGCATTCACATAGAAACACAAGCATTCAAGTTGAAATCTAGTACCCATTTTCTTGAAACCCATTTCAACAAGCTCAAAGTGTGATACTTAGGAAGTCAGAAGCGTGTAAAAAAAAAATCGCAAAAAAAGTCTTTAAAGAATGCAAAAGATATACATATATATTGGAGCCCAGCATGCAAAGACAATAATAACAAGAGAGAATGGTTTCAGACAATAATATACCCAGATAAGCTTGTACATGTATAAGTGACCCAGTGGCGTAATGAGCAAAAATTTTGAGGGGGCTGAACATATACACACGGGGCCCAGTTTCTGAATACTTGCGAGTGAGTGAAGCAAGTGAGCAAAAAAAGTCGACCCTTTTTAAATGAAAATGTAATTTTATCATATATCTGGTAGGAAATTTGATTTTTTTTTTTTTTTTGGGGGGGGGGGGGCGTGGAACTTTTTGGGGGCTGCAGCTCCCAACCCCAACTAGTACGGCAGTGATTATACCGTTAGAGTGAACTGTTAGTTTTCATTGTATATTTATGTTAACATAAGGCAGGTGTTTGAAAATAAAAAGTAATTCAAAATTTTAACCTTGTTTTTGCCCGCCGACAGTGCAATTGTTTTCCTTTTTTCAGCCATCCCAATCACTTCTTCCATTCCAACTTTCCTGCATGTTTATTATAATTTAAAGCTGAACACAGATTTCAAAACAACAAAACAACATTTTTGAAGTATGCCAACACAATCACTTTGAGCTTTAATAATGTATTAAGCAAATTAGTTTGGTCAATATTATTGGTAGCCTTATAAATGTACTACAGACTATAGCCCATTACTTGGGAATTTAATGATGATGCCTCGATCTACAAGCCTTTTCTTAGAGGTTCTCCCATGCATGGACCTGAGAATTTTTTCATTCCAAATTGTCTGACAATCACAAACTTTGAGGTGCCCTTCACAAAAAAGGGCGAACAACGTTTTCGGGGGCGTGGGAATTCTCGAACCCGGTCCCAGAACTTTAAACCCCTAGGTTTTATGCCCCTGCATATTTATGTACAAGTACAAGTACTTCATGGTAAATGCTTGACTATTCTCACCTTTCTCACCTCCCCGGTTTTTCAGTATTATTATTCCTGGGTTGTGTTCCACCACGCAGCCAATTCGTCCAATTTGTTGTTACTGATATATATATTAACAATCCATATAGCAAATCATGACAACCGCGGCTATGATCCAGAATCTCAAAAAACAACTTTTAGTGTTCTCAAGCTTATGAAGACCTATTAATGTTTCTAGCATGTAATTGGTACATGTAGGTGGGCGTCGTTGTGCGACGGTGCACTCCTTGCACCCCTTATCACTAAGCTTACTGGGATGAATGGAGATGATCCTTCCTGTAATTGTTGTTTTATAACGCAGTCAGGGGATTACAAAAGTTGAGGTAGAACGTTATTCGTTTCGCTTCGATTCCTTGAGACATAGCCATTTCCATGAAATCACACCCTGCATAAAGGCTCGAAAAACATCATTTTCCCACCAAACAGACAACTTCGTAGTTTACCTCTATGACGGTTGATGGATCAATGATTAAAATAAAATTGACTTGAAAGCCTGAAAGTCCTTGTTTTGAAATACCCTTGCAGTAGTTTCATATGCAGTAAAGCAACAAATGTAAGAGAAACAAGATTGAAAAAATGCTTTCCACTTGCTTTCTTTCTTATCTTTCGTTGGTCTTCAGTTTATTTGTTGTTTTTTTTCTTCTCTCTTTTTGCTGTTTGATATTTGCTGTTTACCATTTGCCTTATCCTTCCTTACCTAAATTCATTTTATTTCTCAGGCATCAGCTGATTGATTCTTAGTAGTTTATTTTATTTTTTAAGAATAAATTTTTGAAAACCAGCAATGGGCCAAATTTCGTGTAATGTACAGAGCCGATCTTTTCTTCTTTTTTTGGGGGGGGGAGGGGTGAGGGTGGGGAGTAGTTATTTTTGCAATGTTTAGAATCAGGATTGTTGCAGAATTAGGGTCAGGAGTGACGTTAGGGGGAACGGAAACATACATGTACCTAGCTCTAAAAATAATTAAAAAAATAAAAAATACACAATTCCCCCAACTTTTGGTTTGCCCACTTTAAATAATGTGCCTAAATAACACTTGCGTTAAAAGAGTTAAAGAAAAATATGTGATCAAGTGGAAATATGAGCATGAGTGGTCCTTTTATCAAGATCAGTTGTCAGGATTTTGTTGGTGCTGTTATTTTCTTTCTAATTTTCTGTCATAAAATTATTACTCACATAATTACAAGAGGGAATAGTTTGTTGTGTGTCGTCTTGAAGCCAAATTGAAGAGTGATGATTTCGCTCACACGCCCTCTCTCGGCGGTCTCTTTTCATTCTTGCGAAGCAGGTAGTGAGAGATTTCTTTTACAGTACAGAAAATATCGATTAAAATCACGATAATCAAAGCCTTTCATGGACTAATGAATATAATTCTATACTAAATATATATTTTTCTTCTTGTATTTTCAGATTCTAAAAATCTCGTTGAATCATGTTATTAAATGAAAAGACATGTCCTTACACGTTGTATGAGGTTGTCGTATGATTGAAACGTAACCTTGCCCCAACTATAGACTTTCCTGTTCGTAAAATTTTTGCGATCCTCTCGCTTGTTGTGTCGACAACAATGATGACAGTATGTCTACATTTTCCTTTTTGTTACCATTACTGTTTTTTTTTTTTCTTTTCTTTTAGGTAACCTTTTTTGCAGGTTAAAATTGGAATAAAATTTCAAATCTTGATTCTTAGTGTGGAAATGAATGGGAGAGAGAGTTCCCCACAATTTGCATGATTTGTCAAATTTGTTAATCATTCACCATGTTCACAGACACAGTCACATAACTAAGTTATGTGATACTGAAATACCAGAAACTTTCACAACATAAAACTTGCAAATTGTCAATGACAGCCAATTTTGCTGCAAGAAACTTTTGTGAATTGCAATAATTTTATGTTTCAGTCAGTGTCAATTGTGATTTGATTATTTCTCGGCTTCAACTTTCACTCTAGATCTACATGTTGAAATTTTAGCGAATCTCCACTCGCGAAATTCGCCAGTTTCATGTGCACAAAAATTTCTGGTTTTAGAGTATTTGGGAATTCCCATGGCATTGACTTGCCTTTGTTATTTTTGCTCCGCTATGTGGGTTGGGTTGTCCTTCAAGAAATTTTGCGATGTCACTTTCATTTTGACAAAATAATTTGATTGGATTTGACATAGACTAATTTGAATTGCAGCACATTTTAATTTTAAAATGAGAAAAAGCCATATGAATGAGAAATGAAAAAGAAAGAAAAAAATGTCCTGTCTGCTATTTGTATTCAAGAGTCGTTTTATGAAAGCTCATCTACACATGATCTAACAGTTCACAAGTAAAAGATCTAGAGGTCTATGTCACGATTTTAAAAGGGCCTGTCGATGTCCATCCTGATAATGATATTAAATTGGTTTTAGATCTAGATCTAGATCTGATATTATAAAAGAAAAAAAAAAAACACTGTTAGTATTGCACTAACTGTTTGACAGGGTTTGAGGAAAAGTGGATAAATTATAAGAAAGAAATTAGCTCTAGATCTAATTCATAAAATGTTAATCAAATTGGCAACTCACTGACCTAGATCTACCTAGTGAGGAACTCTCCAACTTGCTCTGAAGACCAGAACTTTTTCCCTCATTTTCTCAAAAGAAAATATTATATCAGATCTAACGATAGATGTAAACATTTATTTAAGATTTAAACTGGATGCAGATAAAGTGGAAAAGGTGCAGAGGAGAGCTACTCGCATGATTCCTGGTCTCCAGAACTTATCATATGAACCACGTCTAGAAAGACTTAATCTGCATTCATTATTCTACAGAAGACGAAGAGGGGATATGGTTACGGTTTATAAATTGCTAAATGGAAAGTTGGGGATTTCTGGTGGCATATTCTTCGCACCCGCCATTCATTCATCAACGAGGGGACATAAGTTCAAACTTTTCACTAAACGCTCTCGATTGAAGTCAGAAGTAAATTTTTTAGCCAGAGGGTAGTATCCCAGAGGGTAGTATCAGACTGGAACTCTCCAATTGCTAAATGGAAAGTTGGGGGTTTCTGGTGGCATATTCTTTGCACCCGCCATTCATTCATCAACGAGGGGACATAAGTTCAAACTTTTCACTAAACGCTCTCAATTGGAAGTCAGAAGTAAATTTTTTAGCCAGAGGGTAGTATCAGACCGGAACAGGTTGCCTACCAATGTCGTCGAAGCAAAAACTGTAGAAAACTTTAAGAAGTTATTGGACAGGCACTGGTGGGGGGAGAGATTTAAAACTTCTGTTCTTCAGCGCATGTAAAGCCATACTATTTAAGTTCAATAGTTCCATTTAATTGTATAAACTTTGAAGTGGAGACCGGAAATCTATAGGAGAAATCCTTCATTCCGTACCTGATGTGATGTGATGTGATGTGATCATTGCATGGATCTCTTTGTACACAACCACAACTTAATTATATTTTTTGTGTACGACAAACGGGAGAGTTGTCCGCAAGTATTTCACAATCGACTCACCAAATTGCCAATTTGAGATTTGTATAGATGTAGTGATCTTATTTTTCAAACATTCATAACTTTCTTATATTTTGTCAGATTTCTTTCAAACTTAAAAAAAAAAAAAAAGGTCTAACTTTGATCTATGGCCAGGGGGCCATAAGCTACGCATCTCGCAAATGGGAAGTGTTCAACGTGCCAAACTTGTAATGTGACTGAGCAATGAGAATATCATTGAGGTCCCCCCCCCCCCCCCTTAAAAAATTCGTTTATTTTTTGGTGATATCATTATTTGGAAATTGGGACAAAATTAATAACAGTCGGCATCAAAACCAAGATTTGCATTCATTGTTGTGTATGCGTAGATTAAGGACTCTTTCATTTTGTCAAACAAAATTTTACATGGGCATTGATATCGACTTCAAAAAGTATGTTATTCACATTAGTATGTCATAATTTTGACATCACATTCACTTCAGAATATGTACTACCAAGATTTATAAAAGAATTTTGCATAGTCGGATAGTTCATTAGTAATAAAATCATTTTCTAGCCGCCTAACTAAAAACAAAGTGCATGGCATATCTCCCCTCCCCCCCCCCCCCCCCCCCATCATAGTCTGTTCCTTTATTAATAAACCAAGAAAAATTGAATTTTCAGATATTTTTTGTACAAAGCACATGGGAGATGTGCCTGAAATGAATGTCACATAGTTGCCACTTTGCATTTGGTTAATTACTTTTATGGAAATTCATAACTGCATTTTTTTATCAGATTTCAGATTTCCCCCAACTCTTGATAATCTGTTTCTCTTCATTTTTCTGTTTTTATTAAAACCAACTTAATATTCATGGTGGACTTCCCCTTCCAGACACTTGCTAGATATCACCTTTGCCCTTGATACTACTTACAAGACCTGTCATATACTGACCCCCCCCCCCCCAGAAAAAAAAAAAAATAATAATAATAAAAATAAAAATAAAATAAATTTTTAAAAATGGTATTGTAGACCTGTAGTGAAGTTCTAGGTTTTACCATTCATAAAAACATTCATTTTACAAAGGTGATTTTTATAAACATAAAAACTGGAGTTTATAGCCAAGATCAAATCCAAAAATCCATTATCACAAAAACACACTCAAAGAAATCAACATACAAAAAGCAACAACAACAATGATTACATTGCCATTAATCAATATGTCTCTAAAATATTTTGGAGGAGTTGTACTGCTTTACTGTTATGAATAATATACATGTGTATGTTTTTCTTTTACAGACTGTTTCCAAGATATCTTGTAGCTGTACCAAGTCAGCCACAACACAGCCAAGATGGTATGTATCACAAGTTGGAGGGGGAATAAGTGTAGAAATCTAACCACCCGGAGGCTTTTTGAATGAAACAGAAATTGTTGAAACGGTGATTAATTCAGACATACTAAATGAGTATTTTCAGCCAAATTGAATAATGTTAAAGGTAATGTGCAGTTTTGGTAAGCCTCAAAAAGTTTTTGTCTTTGATTTTTAGATGATAATTGCAAGATACTAGCATAACTAAGCTGCCAAATTGTACTAAAATGTGTACACATGTGTATTAACCTATGGGGGATTGTGCATACTATTCACATGACACGCTATCTCTGTGAAGCATGGAGGTCGTTTAGCGTGCAGTCGTTGGGGTGGAAGGGTCCTAGCATATTGCAGTGTGTAGCCATTATCTAGCGTTCCTCACAGATATTTATACTATAATTCACCGAAAATCATGAATGGAATGCAAAAAGATCTCACAGTATCATACATATATTTTTTATACAAGAAGAACAACAGACTATATTTAACAAGTTCATTTCCAGTTTTCTTTTTTGCTACCAAAACTGCACATCAGTTTAAAGACATTTTTTCAACGGGGTGTGATATTTAACTAGTACGAATTGTTAAATGACATATCAATTTTGATTTTCTTTCTTTCTCTGCACAACTAAGCACACACTAGGGAAGGTTCTTTCTTAAAAAATTGGCCAATTTTAGAATGTGAGCATGATTTTTGATTTGTGGAATGTTGATGTTGATTGTGATATTAATTGATGTTACTGTATAATATCTTCTCTCGACAGCCTAAGGAAATTATGGAAATCAAGGACTTCCTCCTGACAGCACGCAGGAAAGATGCCAAATGTAAGTAACATCTTAATGCTTACCTCTCAGCTATTTTCATTCTCTGCATCTCCTAAGTCTCCACTCGCTCCCCTTCTCCCTCTTCCCAATCTCTCTCGAAGTCTTCATATCAAGGGCCTTGCAACAAGCTGAAGTATTTGGTTTGTCAACCAAATGTGATTGAGTTTTGAGTTGCCTGAAATTCAGCTTTTCAGGCCTGTATTGGCACCCGGGGGGGGGGGGGGGGGGGGGGGGGGGGGGGGGGGGGGCCACTCAGGTATATTGGTGTACACATGCGTGTCCATGGATTTAAAAATTGCCCCCTAAACAAGTTTCATACTTTGGTGAAAAGAGACCCCCTTAACATGGATTTCGCGTGCTTTTTTTCGTAAAAATTACCCCTTAACGAGGATTATGCGTGCTTTTTTTCATAAAAATTACCCCCCTAAACAGGTTTGATTGAAATATTACCCCCTAAACAAGTTTGTCTTAAATATTACTCCCTAAACAAGATTAACTTAACCAACATAAAAAATACACTACTTGAATTCAAGATCACCTTTTGCAAACTGACATATGTGACCAGGCACCACAAAACCACCAAAAAGTCGCACTGTGTGATTTTCAGTTAGAGCTCAATCAATGTGTTTTGGGTTGGCATGGTCAAATTTTAGTTTTGGGTATTTCCTGAAAGAGTATACTTTTTTCTAAGTAATCTAAAAATTTGGAGGCACCAAACAATCTAAAAGTGGTATTTTTGACAGTTTTTTATTGAACTTATGTGTGTCTTCTCTGGATTTTGTTGTATTACTTTTCTTTTTTACGACCCTGAATACTTGTCTCATTTTGATCTCCCATAACTTTTAAATAGAGTAAGTTCTTGCATTGCTACTTGTGCACTATGATGAACAGGATATGCCTAATTAGTATGCCAAGTTTTAGGACAGTCTGATAATCCCTTCATAGAATTTTTTATTGAGTTCTAATCCACCTTTTGTCACCTTAGCACAACACCTTGCAAGCCAGAGTGCTTCAATAGACTGCAAACTTTAAACCCTTATTTCTCAGAAGTAACATTCTGAGGGACAGTCCATTCTACTCTTTGTACAGTGAGTTAGGAACATCCAGTGCTAATGAGTTATATATCATTTTAAAGCTGAGAATCTCCTCTCTCAGAATCAGACCTTAACTAAAAATTCATATCTGGCGACTTTTTGGTGGTTTTGTGGTGCCTGGTCACATATTCTTCACCTTTGGTGGATAAATTCTTCACACAAGGCAAACAAAATAAACTGCACATATAGGAACTGCTGTTGGTTAAATTACAAATGTTATTATTTACTTCAATTATGTAGGACATTACCACCGGAATGAAAATGACCCCCTAAACGCGTTTGGCCGCATTCCGTTCAGCACCCCTTTTTGTTGAAAATCGGCCTTTTCGGACCCCTTAACACGTAACGCGCGTTACGCGTCCTGGATGAAAAAAAGACCCCTTTTTACGCGTTTTTTTGGACGCGCATGTGTACACCAATATACCTGAGTGGCCCCCCCGGGTATTGGCATCAGTTGTTTTTATTTTCCATTCCTACATAGTTATAAAAAAATAAAAATGTGTATTAAATGAACCAATGTGAATGAAAATGACTAAATTCAATGAAAAATTGCCAGTTTGTTCATGAAAAAAGTGATTTTCAATTTACACTGCATTGCCAATTTAGAGACTTTAATGATTATTCACATTTAAATCTTTTGTATTCTAGAACGGCACTGGTTACCGCATTGAAAATGAACTCAAATTTTCTGTGATTTTTGCTCTTTCTGCTCATGTATGGTGTGTCATTCTTAGCATTCTGGATCAAAAGGTAATCCAAGAATGTCTCTAAAAGGAGACACTGTACTGCTATGGGTAAAAGGGAAGCTTGAGTTCTGGGAAAGGTAAAAATTAATTTGTGAGCTTTCTCATTCTTTTTATATTATTTTGGAAGATTATCATAGTAGAAATGTCCCCTGAAAAGGATTGCTCTTCAAATGCCCTCACATTCCAAATATGACAAGAAACAGCTGAAATGTTCGGGCCGAACATTTGTGTGTAATCCCATTTACACATTTCTGTGTGCAGTGCATGCGACTCTCAGCAGGAATGAGTCCATTTCTTATAATTTTGATGATTCCGAAACCTTGCAGCATACACCAACTCTTATGTGCTATACATGTATATAACCAAGTTTCCCAATTGAATTTCACAATTCAATCTTATGACCAGGGGAGCATTTCATCAAGTGTTTGTCAGTGATGATTTTTACCGACAAATTTGCACTCAGCCAATCAGATGCAAGAATTTCAGTAGCTTATAACAGTTGTCGGTAAAAATCACTGACAAAACACTTGATGAAACGCTCCCCAGAACTCAACTTTATCTTTAACTTGTAGGGTCATGGTCAAATCAACACATTTCTCAACACATTTGTCCCTCTCTTTTCTTTAATATTTTAGCTGAAATACTTTTACTTTCGTAGACATCAGCAAACCAAAATGTATTTTCCCTTCATTTTGGTTCCCATTGGTCCGTTTTATTTTAATTTAGAACCTCGGGCAAATGCGAGTGTCCAGCCATGTCTGACTTCATGTTTACTGTAAATGTGGAATATTTCGCGGTGTGGAAATTTTCACATTTGCGCAACCCCCCCCCCCCCCCAAAAAAAAAAGCAAATATTTGTGTGTACATGTATTTTTTTGTCGAGTGGACTTACAGGGTTGGCATATTTTAAATCAAGTTGATATAAATTGCCATTCGCGATGTAAATCGCCGATTTAGATTTTTAAAAAATGCTTAAAGGTAATAAACAGTAGTGGTAGCAAAATGAAAGTTGGCATGAAACTGCTCAAATATAGTCTCATATTGTTCGGCTTCAATAAAAAGATACATGAGTGAGATAATCCGGTATTCTATTCATGATTTTCAGTAAAATAATTCAAATGATCGAATATCAACGGTTACCTTATACCCTCGCTAAGGACCACCTACCCCGACGCTCCCGGCTCAACGGCGCATAGCGGTTCGCACACACTTGTTACACACACTGTTTTCACATCAAATTACAAGCGCGGTACCGCGCTTGTAATTCGATGTTTATTTTTTTGGACATTTTAGCCATTTCTAAACCATTTTTCTTCAAACAAACGTCACCTATGTTAGAAATTAATCATTTCACAACAGTATATGTAATAATTTCCATTCCAGCTGACAAAGTAGTTAAATATCCAAAGCGCCACCTTTCCCAATACTGTACGATACCTTTAACCCTTTCAGGACAGGAATTATTTAAGGGCTAAATTGATCACATTTTGATCTTCAAATTGGCAACAATAATATTTTTCTTTTAGTGCTACATGGTTCTAATAAGGTGTAATGTCTTTGAAAATAATACACATGGTTATGAATTTTGTCGAAATGTTGAAAAAATTGCCAATTTTGATAAAAAATAAGGATTTTGAATCTCTCAATGTGTTGCCAATTTAAGGATTTTAAAACTTATTCTCCTATTCAAAATTCCTGGCATCAAACGCAGTATGGTAATGCAACAAAAATGGACATAGTGTGTGCAGAAATTTTTGCTCTTTCTACTCATGTATCTGGTATATTTTTTAGAGCTCTGAATAAAAAGTTATTGAGCCAAACCACAAAATGTGGTCAATTGTCTCGAATGGGTTAAGTAAGTTTGTTAATGCAAACCAAAAAAAAATCACTAAAAAATCTTTTCCTTAAGAAAAATATTTAGATAAAAATTCATCCAAGTGAAAGTTTTATACTCCCAATAATATCTGATAGTAGATCTACCAAAATAATCTGGTTTTTCATTGTGAACATGACGGACAAAGAGAGTGGACAAAATAAGCAACTCGTCTTTCTACTCTTTACAATGGTTCTGGTAGACAAAAGAATATTCCTTCACTGTTAACAGCTGAACATGCCTGTGACACCTGTTCTACATACTTTTACATAATAGCAGTGAAGGGATGTTCTTTTGACTACTAGAACCATTGTGAAGGTTACATTGAGGGGTTGTTTACTTTGTCCACTCTGTTTGTCCGTCATGTTCATAATGTTTTCTATATGAGCAACGTTTAGGGCTATAACATAAGAAAAATCACATTAATTGATTTGAATAAAATAAATCTTGATTTTTTTTTTTTCCCCCTGATAGCCTAGGGCATAGGCAAAATTAAAAAACGTGTGAAATTCACTTTCCTCTGCCGAGCTGTAGAAATAATTTGCGTGAAAATTTCCACTTTTACAGTAATTCTGTTTTTCTCCAATCCCTATATTTGTCAATCATTCTACTTGATTTTCTTTCCTTCCTCCACAGCACCATTTCAGTCTCACAGAGGATGGGACAATTTGAATAACCAAATTCTTTACAGGTCTCGCGTTTAAATATAGAATCATTCTGAAAACAATGTCTCTCCATGAGTAATGCATAAAAAGTGCATTGAAAATGATAGCGAAGGCTAGTTTGTTAATTAGTAGCCTTCAAAAATAAAATAACATTTAAATCTTTTACCCTGGCTATTGGCATCCTTGAATAGAATATAACCTTCTTTCAAGTGCATTTAGGATTCATCATTGAAGAAAAATTGCACACATTAATTCTTATGCAATAATTTTTTTCCTCCCCCCCCCATGTGTAGCTGTGAAGATCAAGAAGAACCGTGACAACACCAAGTTCAAGGTTCGCTGCAGTCGCTATCTCTACACTCTTGTCATCAAGAAGGACTCAGAGAAGGCCGAGAAGCTCAAGCAATCTCTTCCTCCTGGTAAGTGCAAATTTTGATGTTGAAACTTGCTTTAGGGCGATCCTGTGCAATGTGTCCCGCGAACGTGTATATGTAAAGGCCAATGTACACCTTACGATCGGTCTGCAATCCGATTTCAGAAGAAAATGTAGTATTATTTGACAAATCATTTAAAAATGAAAAATGTTTTTGATTGAGGGTCTGAATAGTCATACAGAAAGTAAAGTCGATAATACAGCCTTTGCCGAGTTTTCTAGTCGGTGGAATGGCCAAATCGGCTACAAGTCGTAGTGACGTCACAAAAATCAAATGACTGCCTACGATTTAATTTTGCCCTTATTCCCCATAGAAAGCTGACAGCTCACCCAAACCTTGTGTTTAGTATTCATATTACTTTTCGGAACCTGAATAGGGTAGATTTCATTTGTTAAAATGCCAATATTCAATGCCATAGTGATTTATTTCACAAATTGGATCACAGACAGATCATAAGGTGTGCAGTGGCCTTAAGTCCTCTCTCCATTTTATCTCAATCAGAAATTTAAAATCTCTTGATATGACCGAACGACTAGTGGTAGTGATACTAGGAAGAACATTAGTCAGTGGTGATATCAAGAGTTTCCTCCTATCAGGATGTAATGAATGGATAATAGATTTGTGTTGTATGGGACACATTGCATGGAATCGCCTTAGTCTTTTGTGACCACCTTTATAGAAAGACCACCTGTCTGTGAATACCACAATTTGTGTTTCCCTTGAACAGCGTTTTCTCATTATAAACTACTACATAGGCTTTTTACACTTGCAAAAGTTTGCTCAGTCCCGTACAGTATGTAAAATTTCCTCAGATTCATTACCATTTTAGTGTGGTCTATATGAGTGAATGTACAGTGGAGCCTCGTTATAAAGAACACTGTTATAGTACAGTCTCGTTTTAACAAGATGATTTTGCTGGTCCCACTTCTTTGTATTCTTTCGTTTTTTTAGCCCTGATATAACAAGGTTTCGATACAAAGAGCAAGCCTCAAATTAATTTTTTTCCCACGAGGGCCATTTTTCAAATTTACCCCCCAAAAAGAGCCCACGTCACTTTTCTCACGGGGGCTCTTTTTGTGATGACAGGGGCTACTTTTTGTGATGGATTTTTTTCATTGATTTAGCAGATATCCTCCGGTGAATACAGTCTTACAATCATTTAATGATTCCTTACCACTTTGCTTAATCTTAAATGTTATCTGTACTATCTAGCAATTATTTTTGTAATATAATATTCTGAATGCTGTCAAACAAGTTTCAATAATGTATGATACAGCTGTTATGTATATGTATATGGTTCTTGGCACTAAGCCCGTTTCGAGTACTCGATTAACCGTGTACTCGCCCGACAGGGTCACTACACGACTAATGAAATTTCCTTCAACTACTCGGTAACCTCTAATTCAAAATGAAATATAGAAATTTATCACTTAATTGTTAGTTCTAAGATATTTCAATGTCATTTGAATCAATAAAATTCACACGAGAGCGTTTCTTTTCGGTAGCTAAGTTCTCGAGGATCGAGAAGTAAACACAAAGTCTGGCTGTGTATGCTCCCGCTACATCGGAAGCTGGAGTTACATGTATAAGCGGGTGTGTGAGCCAGTCGCGCACACATCGGTCAACGCGATGTACACCGTATAGCTCACCGTGTAAGCGAGCTCCTATCAAGTTTTTGTAAAAATGAAAGGACGCGTATCATCAGCACATAAAATTTTCAGGATAGTAATAGATGAAAACAAAACGACACTCAAATGATTCTTACTTGCTAACGCACGCTTGTTCGTTGCCCGATGCACGAGCATGCCCATGTCGATTTGACGAGGGCATTGAATTTGATGTCGATCGCACGCTCAGAATGTGCACAATTTCAATACGGAGAAAGGTGAATGGGATTTCGTGTACTAAAACGCTCCGAACCCAACTGTACTTCCGGGTACGAGCGCCACCTCTTGGTGACTGGTAAACAACTGCAATGTCATGATTACGACTGTGATGAAAAGGGGGAAGGAAATGACGATCTATTAAGCTTTATTTTACCTTGATTTTAATTTAGTCTTCACGAAAGTAGGTAGGAGGAGAAAATTTGCATTGTTCTGAATTTTATAACCAACGCTGATTGTTTGACGGGGGCGATTTTTTTAGTTGCTCATAAAAAAAATCGCCCTCGTAATTTTTCTCACGGAGGCGATTCTGTACGCTACGGAGGCGAATCGCCTGTCGCCCCCGTGTATTTTGAGCGCTGACAAAGAGGCAATTTCCTTGGTCCCAAGGAGTTTGTTATAACGAGGTTCCACTTGACGTTGCAGTGTACCATCAGTTCATCTTATCCATCAGTGTTCACATACTATTTCTTGCATGCTTTGGTCAAACCTTGCATTCATTAGGTCATACAAACTGTATTGATGCATTTTGAAGGTGTTGAATATTGGAGTGGATGGAAGCAATGGACTTTATGGGATCACTTGCATAAAAAGTTGCATTTAAATGCAACTTTTTATCCAGCCAATCAGGATTGTGTATTAGGGACATGCTTCTAATTTTTTTTAGCTGTGTTTAAAGATAAAGTTGAGTTCTGGTCATGCAGTCACAATGTGAAAGAAACCGTCTCAAAGCAATCGGGAAAGGCTGATCATGTCTACATAAGAAGTGGTGCATACTGTGAGGTTTTGGAATCATCAAAATGATAAGAAATTGACCCAATCTCGTTGAAAAGCGCATGCAGTACACACATACATGTAAATGGGTATATGGGACTGCATACGCATGTGGCATGAATGTTTGGCCCGACTACAAATTCAGCTGTTTCTCGCTATATTTGGAATATGAGGGCATTTGAAGAGCAATCCTTTTCAGGGGACATTTCTACTGTGATGTTCTTCCAAAAATCATTTTTCACCTTTCCCAGAACTCAACCTTCTCTTTAAACACAAATTGTTATGCAAGAGGGTCCTGGCCTGATGAATTGCATTGCAATATACATTGATGGATGTGGTCATTTTTCCTGAAAATATTTAGAGAAGAAAAGAAGATAAATCATACATGCATTATTTATCAAGAGCTAAAAAAAATGATTTTGGTTTATAATGAATTTAGACAGAAAACTAATTTGTTTCACCATTAAAGAGATGTTTGTCATAATGTTATTTCTTACATAGTCAGAATATGTTGGTTAATCTATAACTGTCTCTCTTTTCCTGTCTATTTTATTTCTTACTGCAGGTCTTCAAGTGAAGGAGATCAAGTAGACTGCACACGAGAATGATTTCTGTAAAATAAACTGTATGGCATAGGTAATGCTTAAGTCTCGAAAGTTCCTTATTTCTGGAGTGGTTTTGTTTGGAATCTCAGTGTGTTTTATGGTGCATTGCTTAGTGGGTCTTGTAGAGTACATGTATTTCAAAATGTTTTGAATTATACATTCAAAAAGAATCTTTCAATATACAGTGGAAACTCGCTATAAAGAGCTCCGATATAACAAGATAATTTTACTGGTCCCAGGTCTATGTATTTTTTTTTTTCACCCTGATTTAAACAGATTCCTGATATAACAAGGTAATTGTCATGGTCCCAAGGTCCTCATTGTAGTGGGTTTCCACTTTATAATTTAGTATTATTGCTATTAAACTAGTGGTGATGGCAATGGTAATAAAAGGCAGTGATGTATGGTGATAACTTTGGGTAGGTACTTTACAACCACACATGCTCCAGCAATACTTAACTTTTAACACTGAACAAATTCCTGACCTCATTGCTGGACCTAACATTCTACCTAACCCTAACCCTAATCCTAAACCTAAACAAACCTTAAACTTGATTGCACCCTGACCCTGTCTGTACCTTTGATGAAATAGAGCTGGAGCATGATCACGATGGTGATCTGATGGTGATAAGTGTACATTGGTGATTATTATGGAGATGATTGTGAAGATGTAAGTGCACGTAATGGTTGATGTCATATTGATGGTTTTGGTGGCGAATGGAGAAGGTGATCATAGATGCTGTAACTTGATTGTTAAGAAAATAATGCTGGTAATGACTGATGTAAGGCCAAATAAAATTAACTCCTAGTTTATCGTCGCCCCATCCCTTTATTTTGCCGCCTATTTTTTGAAATGCTATTTGATATTTCAGTTTTGAAATGAAATAAGAGTCTGAAGGTGTCTAGGCAATGATGAAACAAAAATAATGAATGTGATGCAATTTCACCAGGTTTTAAGCCTCTGTATTGCATGTGCTGAAATAGACCCAATAGTATTTCTACTTAGAGAAAAAGTATGAAATACATCTTTATATATATTACGCTAAGGATTTGGGGCCTTTTCTTTGTTCGAATAGGCGCCTCCCCTGGCTCTTTAGGTCCCCACCTTTTGGTACCCATGGGCGGGGAATGGTACCCATGGGCGGGGAATAGTCCCCAGATGGTTGGGAGGCACTCTTTAAGTGCTGAAGTGCCGTCCATATTTCATAAATTCATTTTTAAACATTGAATTTCCGGAGGGAGTAATATTTCTGTCGATGGAACAGCTCACTGTCGTAGCACGGAAAAGTACCTTCTGTTATGCCACCAACCCATACCGATTACCTATGAAGGGGAGAAACTTCATTGGTGTATTGCCAAAGAACAACGTGACCTATTCTCCAAGGCCATATCCGCATGTATATTGACTTCAGTGTATACAACACGCGTGTTATTTGTTCGCACATGTACATGTAGTGCTCCATGTACTATTTGTAGCTTCATGGTTACATAACAGTTTAGTGCGTGTGTAACTCTATGGTTTCACGGGGGGGGGGGGGGGGGGGGGGGGGGGGGGGGGGATGGGGTGGTGGGTAGGAACGTGTCTCATTGAAGCCGAAACGGATATAAGCGCATAACCCGGATTACGCGTTTAGGGTATCAAAAAAAGCAAAAATCAAGAAAAAGGGTAGCAAATTCAGAGATGATAGATCCGCGGAAGGGGGGGGGGGGGGGATATAGTTCGGTAATGTGTTCCAAAGTAGGTTAAATTTCTTTTACGGTTCCTTTTTGGCTAAAAAGAGGTCTATGATGATGATGTAATCCTCAAATAAGATGTAAAATACCTTAAGCAAGATATAAAATCGCCGTTAATAATGGTATAAAAATCAGAGATAAACGGGTTTCCCTGCAGTAGGAGTATCAAAATCTGCTCCTACTGAAATCTGCTTTTTAATTCAGCAAGTGATTTACGCGGATGATGTACAGGTCTCAATGAGACATCCGGGGGGGGGGGGGGGGGGGGGGGGGTGGGGGGGTCGTCACGATCGATTCGGATCGATTCTGGTGCCCTTAACCTTTTCTACCTTTTATTTGTGAAAATTCGGCTCCTTTGGAAGTTTTATTTTGTAAGCATTCCATTACTTTATAAATTGAACTTTCAAGGTTTTTTTTTTTGTTAGTTTGTTGGTGGTTTTTTTTTTTTTTTTTGGGGGGGGGGGGGCTGTTTCTTAGTTGAACTCAATTCTTTCTGTGATACAATTTTTTTTTGTTTGTTTTGTTTTTGTGGGGGTTGATGTTCGATGAGACAGGGTGAAGCCGGGAGGAACATGTAACTGTTAGATGTATTACGTGGATGATGTACAGGCCTCAATGAAACATCGGGGGGGGGGGGGGGGGGGGGGCGGTCGTCGCGATCAATTCGGATCGATTCAGGTGCCCTTAACCTTTTCTACCTTTTATTTGTGAAAATTCGGCTCCTTTGGAAGTTTTATTTTTGTAAGCATTCCATTACTTTATAAATTGAACTTTCAAGGTTTTTTTTTTGTTTGTTGGTTGGTGTGTGTTTTTTTTTTTTTTTTTGGGGGGGGGGCTTTTTCTTAGTTGAACTTAATTCTTTCTGTGATACAATTGTTTTGTTTGTTTTTTGTTTGTTTGTTTTTTTTTTTTTGGGGGGGGGTTGATGTTCAATGAGATGGTGAAGCCGGGAGGAACATGTAACTGTTAGATGTCAAAAAAAAAAAAAGGGGGGGGGGAGGGGGGTTTCGGCCACTTCATATTTTAGGACTCGTTATTTCACTTAGGAATATCGTTGCCACGGTGTAAAGAAGGAACCCCCCCCCCACCAAAATTTCCTTCGAAAATATTTCCACTATGATATGAATACGTATAGGATACTAACCCTCGCGCTGGGGGGTGACGGGAGGCCGATGGGGATGGGGGAGGGGGTACGGTAGGTAGAGAAAGGTCAATCCGTCGGTCCTCCCAAGACTTATAAGGGGGCCATAATCCCCCTGAAAAGAAAATGACAATAAATTCATTTTTTTCTAATTTTTGCATCCTTTACAAGGGACGTACCGCTAATTATGCATGTTATGTTTTTATGGCCTTAATTTCTCTGAGTATTAAACCACAGAAACATGGCAAGATCAAATCGCTCACTCTAGCTCTATTCATGGATGTACTATTCGAACATAATTATATCCATGCTCTGTGTGCTAGAATCCCGCCCAGGTGTAAATGAGATCGTGTGTCATCCACAGGCCACAGGGCCGACGTAACATAAATAACTCTCATTATTCAGTCATTAATAAATTCATAGATTTGGATGAATAACACATACTCACATGTTGTAAATACTTCTTGGTAAAAAAATAACACATTACCCGACTTTTTTCTTTATCCACTTGATTATTGTGACAAATATACGGTACTGTGATTAATCATAAACACAGCTAGCGCCCGTGGATGATATGTCCACGGGCTGCTTCAGCTAGTGTATTAGATAAAATGGTACCCCCTTCCTCATATTCGAAAAAATTCTGGCGGAGAAGACGGGAATCAATTTTATTTGGTCTAAAGGTGATTATGATGGTGGTTGGGTGATGGTGATGATAAATATGGTGATGATAAATATAGCGATGGAGACAGTGAGGATTATGGTGATGATACACATATGTGTTTGTCATCATCATGATGATAAATTTGGTCATGACAGCTGCGAAGGTGATGCTGATGATGAAGGTTGTAGAGGTGGTTAAGAAAGGGTACATGTATTAATATTACATGTACACATACATGTAGGTAGAGCGTAGTTCCCTGCCCCACTTGTGATTTTTGTGTAGAGCGCCCTCTTTTGTCCATTCAGAAACCTAATTCTGTTTGTGTATTCCAGCCATCTATCTTATATACATGTATGTACATGTATCTATTTGTCACTCGTTGCTCTGTGTTTTGTGGGTGGGGAGGGGCAAAAGCAAAAAAAAAAAAAAATAAAATAAATAAAAACTAAACTTGAAAGTGCTGAAAGAAATACATCTTTAGATCTTACATCTTTATAATGCAAAAACAACAACAACAGAACACCCCCCCCCAAAAAAAACAAAAACAAAACAAAACAAAAAAAAAAAAAAAAAAAAACACCCCAAAAAAACTCGGTAACAAAAGACACTCCAATAACTCCTTTCCCCCTGGACATGCTGAAACAATGCAAGAACTTTATTGTCACTAGTAAGAGTTATACATCCTGTCCTGAATGTCATGCAACTTCACCATTTTTTTTTTCTAGAGTTTTAAGACGTTAATTTTATTGTCCGCATTGTGTCCAAAATGTCATTTTCATGGGGAGAGGACAAAGAGACAATCCGTGGGAGAAGAAGTAAGGAAGGCCATTAGTCTAAGGTCTATATATGGATCCTACAATGTATTTTAAAAGGAATATTCATTCAGAAATATTTAACTCGATAACACCATTTCCCCCTGGAATACTGTATGCACTTTAATGAGAGCATGCATCGTGTACAAAATGTCATTTGTAAATTGAAGATACATTTACATGTACTATGTGACAAAATGGGCAAGGTGACAATCCGTGTGAGAAGAAATATGCAAGACATGATTGGTCTGCAAGCCTCTGCATGAATTTTATGAAACGGATATTAGAAAGTTATGCAGCCCAATGACACCTTTCCCCCCTGGAATATTGTATGAAAAGGGAGGAAGGAGAGAATCCGCGGGAGAGCAAGAGACACAGAAGATGGTTGGTTTGATATATCCATATAGATTTTCTTATTGCTTTATGGATTTATATAGCTCAAAGACGGCTGTTCCTCCAGGAATATTGTTATGAACTTTATTGCCAAGAGAGTATACAACATGCCCTAATTGTTATTTGAATAAAGAAAGGCAATGCGAGGTGTTTTGTCTGCAAAATTCATTCGGGCAATTCCACAGGTTGGTGGACATGGACCTTAAAATTTAATTTTGGTATTTCACTTAACTATGAATCTTTTTTTTTTTTTTGTGCTACATAATTGTAGAAACTTGCGCAAACACCGTAAACCTTTCATCAGTGGTGTGGTATAAGAAAACATTAAAAGCTAGAAAATGGTAAAAATCATTTATTTCTACACTTTTTAGTAATAATTTGCCTGTAAATTGTGCATTTTTAGATTGTCTGGAAGTAAAATATCCAAAGTTTTTCCAGGATTTATATAAAAAATGAATTTAAAAGGTCCATTGATCCATTGATCATTTTTTATTAAAAAAAAAAAAACACACACACAAAGAAAAACCCAAGTCCTGCAAGTTAGAATGAAACCATAGTTGCTGCAGTCTCATGACAAAATGTAACGTGAGTAACCAGTATTCTTGTGAAATCTGCAAAATAATGGGTCCAGTGATTTTTCAGTTGTCACCCAGTGGAGGTCTCCCTAGCATTGTAAAGGGTAAAAATCAATTTTCAAGAAAGCCTCATAATATTAGCACACTTTTAATTTAAGCCCTCTGTGCAATTTATGCATGTCCAAATTATGTAACGTGAGTAACCGACACATTAGTTGGGCTAGCAGTAATTACTGTTCCTCTTCTGAGGTTGGGTTCTCTACATTGTACGTGTATATAAAAAGCTTTTGATACAATTGATCACAGTATTTTGTTACATAAACTGTCGCATTATGGTATACGAGGTTTGCCTTTGCAATGGTTCCAAAGTTATTTTCAAAATTGACTCCATATAAAATCGGGGATACACTATCAGACAAGAGGCAAATCAAATGCGGAGTTCCGCAAGGATCTGTTTTAGGCCCTACTCTGTTTTAGGCCCTACTCTGTTTTTGATTTATGATTTACCACTAGTCACGGACTTCTTTAACTTTAGGCTATTTGCCGATGATTCAAATCTATTTCATACATTTCCACCTCACCAGCACATCATTGATGTGCATGAAGTTAATGCAAATTTACATCTGGTTCAAGAATGGTGTTTTGCAAATAGACTTACAATCAACTCCACGAAAACAAATTTCATGCTTCTATTAAAGCAGTCGAAGGATGAGACCCTTTTTAAGAGGGAGACTTGAAATATTTGAGAAGGATATACGAGAGGTTGATGTTGCTACATTTGTTGGTATACATATTGATAAACACTTGACTTGGAAATCCCATATTCGACAGGTAAATAGCAGTATAAGGAAAAATGTTGGTATCTTGTTTAGGCTTAAGGCATTTCGTGCCGAAGCACACTCTGATATTGTCGTACAAAGCTCTAATACAACTGCATATTACATACGGTATTGAAGTATGGGGGAGCACTTACAAAACAAACCTTCAATGTATACTCTATACACAAAAGATGGCAGTGCGTGCTATTACCTTTAGGTTTTTCAGATCCCACTCGAGACCATTATTCCAATCTATGATAATCTTGAATGTGTTTGAGTTACATCATCTATCTGTAGCAACTTTCATGTTTAATTTGGTGAATAGAAACTTACCTCACTCCCTTATCGATTATTGCGACATCATACAACACAGTTATTCAAAGAGACAAAGGGTAGGAGGACAGTTGCACTTTCCACATTTTAAAACAACTCGGGGTAAATTTTCAATGTCATTTGTAGGTAGCAATTGTTGGAATAAACTCCCTTGTGGTATAAGACTAGAAAATACAAGAACAGGTTTTCGCAATGCTGTAATGTAGTTGTTAAATGATACATAATCATTAATTGTTAAAAGATAATTAATCATTTAATTTTACAACCCACCTTTAGTTGGCACTTATTTAGTATTAGATTGATGGAATTTTAGTTAGCTTCGTAAATCAGTGTTTTTGTATTTATACATTTTTTAATGTGATAACTATCGTTCATATTAGTTTAAATCACATGCTTATATATGTCGAATGATAACTTGCATCTTCATAAGCAAATCTTAAACCTGGGGCCGGACCTGAATAGCACTTGTGCTATTTTCTGGTTCCATTTTACCATTCTTTTTTTCTTGTTTTGCCATGATCTTATTATATAATGTTTTCCTGTGAATATTGTAAATATTATAATGTATGTATCTTGTTATTGGTAAATGAATACAATCATATCATATCATATCATATCATATCATATCATATACAATCATGTCCTAAATACCATTTGAATGGAGAAAGGACAAGGCGAGTTGTTTTGACCTACTAGGTGTTTTGTCTCCAAAGTTCATTTAGATTTACTCAAATTTACTGATGGCACGTACTTCCCTGGAATATTGTATGAACTACATGGCCTAGAGAGAGCATACATGAATGTCGTTTGTATGGGGACAATATTGAGAGAATAGGCGATGTGAAAGGTCGTGGGAGAACACCAGTGGTGGATCCAGGATTTCTTGAGGGAGGGAGCTCAATATTCACAAAAATTTTTGACAATAAAAAAAACCCCAAACAAAACAAAAAACATGTCCTCACCATTTTCGGGCCCCCTTTTGGTCCCAGGAGAGGGGGCCGGGCCCGCCCCCCCCCCCCGGATCCGCAACTGGAGAACACTAGGTGTTTAAAAAAAAACAGTGGACACTTTTGATCCTTAATAACTAAAAAATCATACATCGTATCAGACTGAGACTTTTACATTGTAAAGTTGAAGAATGTAAAATTTATTGGGAGCAAGTTTCATGACATTTCTCTGAATTCTATGTGTATCAGTAATTAATTTATAATACAAAAATTGCCATTGTGCATTGCAGCTGAACTTCCAAAAAACAATTTTTAAACCAGATTTGGGCAGAAATGACAGCTGCAACACACAATGGCAATTGCTGTGTTCTGAATTAATTACTGATACACACAGATTTTGAGGCCTTGATATTTCCAAAATCTTATTAAATATTCAGAGCAATGTCTTTAAGAAAAATATTCAGAGAAATGTTAAAGAACTTGCTCCCAATAAATTTTACATCCTTCAACTTTACAATGTAAAGACCTCAGTCTATTACGAGGTATAATTTTTGAGCTATTAACGATGATAAGTGTCCAATGTTTTTTTTAACACCAAGTAGAAGGTGATTGATCCAGGGGCGTAGACAGGGGAAGGGGGGCGATGGGGGCGGTCGCCCCCCCCCCAAAAAAAAAAAAATAATAAAAAAAAAATCGCCAACTGAAAAAAAAAACGAGAGGGAAAAAGCAGGGGGGGGGGGGATAAGTGAGAGAAAAACACCTAACAAGGTGCGACGAGCAGTTATCTTTCTCTCAAATTTGCTAAAACGTCAAAGATTTTTTTCTTTAATAGTGTATGAACCTAAATCTATAATACGTCTATGGTATGAACTTTAATATCGGGGGAGAATAAGGGATGGAGGGGTTTGAGGATTTGCTGAAAACAATCTAAACGTATTATGTATCCCCTGCCAAGTTTTAGATTACGAGAAAAGCCCTTGAAATGCTCGAGAAAACAAAATAAGAATGTTTAATCCAAATAATGATATTGATCAGTGTGATAATGTTTTCTTCTTTTGTTATTACAGTGGAACCTCGTTATCATAAACTCCTTGGGAACTTAGGAATTTCCTTATTATAATAACCTTGTAATATATATCAAGGAGGTATTAGGCAAGCTTGAGTAGCCAGTACCTCCGTGGTTATATCAGCGTTAAAATACAATAGAATACGAAGGAGTAGGACCAGCAAAATTATCTTGTTATAACGAGTTTGTATTTTGTATAACCGTGTTCGTTATAATGAGGTTCCACAGTGACTATACCCTTATTTTCACATTGCTTACATTCATAAAATTACCTTTCTCTCTGCCCCCCCCCCCCCCGTGTATGTGTGTATGTGGGTGTGTGTGTGTGTGTCTCTCTCTCTCTCTCTGTCTCTGTCTCTCTGTCTCTCTGTCTCTGTCTGTCTGTCTGTCTGTCTGTCTCTGTCTCTCTCTCTCTCTCTCTCTCTCTCTCTCTCTCTCTCACTCTGTCTGGATTACCGATGAGGGGAATATTCATTACTACCCTGACATTATAAGTTCACTTCTCAGCCGCACGAATGTCTAGGGTCTATCTTATAAACTGTAACTAGGAAGACATTATTTAAAATTCCTATCAGATCAGTGGAGCGATTTAATCATCTCATCCATGTACTCCTGACTTAAATCTGCCAGACATGTAGAGCTCTTCATGATTGTTCTTACTGCATGAATTACCAGAACTTGACGGGCGATAAATAATTGAATTCAGAATTCAGAAAAGAGAACACTGGGTTGTGGCGACAACTCATTTCCATCTATTGATTGAATGATCTTGCCGTAATTACATTCTGTAAAACTTTCCTATGAAATGCGACAACTAACAAACATCAAACCAATGGCATTTAAAGGAGAATGAAACCCTGGGGGGGGGGGGAATCAGTTTTAATGAAAAGAGATGATAGAAAGAAGCAATTAACAAAAAGTTTCAACAAAATGGGTTACGAAATGAGAAAGTTAGAAAAGTCTCAATTTACTTTCTATGTCGATCCTCAAATTGGCAATGTTGCTTCAAAGTGACAGGTTTAGTAGTACAACTGTCCATAAGTTTTGTACACAAAATTTCATATTTTCCCCATTAGTTCTCAAGGTGCAGTTTGTGATGTATGTCTCCTACTTAGCTCAAGATATATCATGGGAAAATGTATTTGACACAACATATGTTGAGTCTGTGTTGAGTTCACAAAAAGACAAGCAGCATCTTTAGAGATAATGGAGAAAATGTGAAACTTTGTGTACAAAACATATTGAGAGTAATTGTACTACTAAACCTGCCATTTTGAAGCAACATTGCCAATTTGAGGATCGCCATAGAAAGTAAACTGAGACTTTTCAAACTTACATAACTTTTTCATTTCGTAACCGATTTTGATGGAACTTTTTGGAAAGGAGAATGAAACCCTGGGGAAAAACAATTTTAATGAAAAGAGAGGATAGAGAGAAGCAATTTCAAAAAGTTCCATCAAAATTTTCCCAAGATATATCTTGAGCTAAGAAGGAGACAAACTGCACCTTGAGAAATAATGGGAAAAATATGAAATTCTGTGTATACAAAACATATTGAGAGTTGTACTACTAAACCTGCCATTTTGAAGCAACATTGCCAATTTGAGGATCGCCATCGAAAGTAAATTGAGACTTTTCAAACTTTCATAACTTTTTCATTTCGTAACCGATTTTGGTGGAACTTTTTAAAAATTGCTTCTCTCTATCCTCTCTTTTCATTAAAATTGATATTTCCACAGGGTTTCATTCTCCTTTAAAACACTTACTGCATATATGCATACATACATACATACATACATATATATATATATATATATATATATATATATATTGTCCACAAGATAAGATAATACAATACCACATGGAATATTAGAATTTTGGAGATAAGAGTAACTAACATGTTTGACAAAATGTTGATTGTAATTGTTATTGTTCTACGGTAGTGCTGATCTAGGTTGAACGATTGTTATCACGGTATATAGGTTGATATTAATTTGTCATGAGTGAGTGAAGAATTATACCGCCAATAAAATCGACTGAATATACGGCAGAAAGAAGGAAATGGAGAGTGAGAGAGAGAGAGAGAGAAAGAGAGAGAGAGAGAGAGAAAGAGAGAGAGAGAGAGAGAGAGAGAGAGAGAGACAAAATCATACAAAAAGGTCCAAATTTCAAGGTACACTGTTCGACCGGGAAAATCTTCTTGCATGGTTGAACATTTTTTAAAGTCTTCTCTGAAAAAATTGAGCATAAATCTTTCTGGGGGGAAATCATTCAGAGCGATGGAATAGCATTTTGCATCTTTTTGCTCTTTTTGTTCGTCTTGTGTATGCTGGCAAGGACGATGGAAGTTCGGGAGGAAGTGTGCACATCAGATCTATCTTTAGTGCTTGAAAATATGTTATTTTGTAAAAGCTTCTGGCACAATATAATGGGTTTCAAAGAGGAGGGAGAAGGGGCAAGAGCGGTTGTAGAGGTGACCCGACATTTGCTCCTGCGACATTTGCTCCTCCGTCCATATCTCGAAAGGTCAAAGGTTAAGGTCAAGTTCACGATTAGGTTTTTTGTCAAGGACAATGTGCAGATTAGGATTAGGGTTAGGGTTAGGGTTAGGGTTAGGTTTAGGTTCAGGATTAACATGGCAAAGTTAGACCGGAGCAATTGTCGCAGGAGCAAATGTCATGGAACCGTTGTAGATGATGTAATGGACGTAGTGCCACGTACTGACCTAATGAGCGAACCATAATGACCATTGTCTACCACGCCTTTATTCTCAAAGGTACTGGGATAGAGCGATGCGTCTCATAATGGGCTCTTTCAAAGCCATCAAACGACTCCTTACAAAAAGTGAGAAAGGGATTAATCCCACCGAATGAAAATCATTGGCGTCGAGGAGACAATCATCTAGCCAATCTTGTAACTATGTATGTATAAATAGACTTCAGAGAACAGCCAAGTACTGTAGGTTCGAGGTATGCAAAGGTCTTTGTCCGATCGTGGTCGTTTAGTACTTTGTACAGAAGAAAGAGAACTCGCGTCTCATAAGGGGGGGGGGGGGGGGGCGCAAATATTCACACTGAATGAGAAGCGCCTTTAAACTCAAACAAAACCAACAAAAAAATAACAACAACAACAAAACTCGCAGTAACGTTTTCGCATCAACTCGTCCCCCTGTCTATTTCATGGTTACTTGCTTCCACATAGTTGGTGAGCCCGCAGTTGAGAGTTTAAGGGAGGGGGGAGGGGGGGGGGGGGGGGAGGCACGTGCCACTGACAAAAATCATGCTAGCTCAAAGCACATGTGTTCCACCCTGTCCAACCGTCATCCATAACCAGATTATGATGATTTTTGTTTGTTTGCCAGATATTTTGGAGTCATTATGTTATTGTGGTTTTTTTTTTAAATCTGATAACCTTGTATTTTTTGTCATTATACTTGTCAGATATATTCCCTCTGTCGAGCAATAATAATTTTGATTGAATTGATCTTTTATTTACAGTATCCGCGGTTTATGATGCATTTAGGATCCACTCAAATCCGCTAAGCATTTATTCGATTGTTTGATTCCATCAGGGGCGGCAATCCCGGGGGGGGGGGGGGTGGAGGGCACGTTTTCCGGAAACTTTTCTTGAGGAATGCAATTTTGAAAAACGCAAGGAAAAAGATGTATAGCAAATAATGAGTAATTGCCACAACACAGTGTGTTAGGCCCTGAAGTGCTCTGAAATGCAAAGATTCATTCAGATTTGGCTTCGCAACCTTTACGATGTGCAAGCAGGTGGCATTAGCATCGAGCTGAACAGCTTTTAGAAGAAAAAAAATGTCTATACATTATCTCTTTTCAAGAGCAATCTGTATAATTACTGACAATGTTAAACTGCATGATTCTTCTTCATTGGTAAAAGTTGATCCCTTGCCCCTCCCTACCCCCTTTCAAATACACTAGTGGCATGATCTAAACATGGCCTGTATAATGAATAATTCATAATAACTGCGAATATTTGAAAGATGGGGATTTCTTCCGTCTAATGAACAAAATGCTTGAGTAATCAAAGCATTAATAATGCAATAACACATCACATTATGGTTCGTGAAGAGTATTATGTTTGGAAAATAAATGATCATGGCTTTGAATATGACATTATGAGAGATTGAGAGTTGATCGTGTGAGCATGGTGAGAATCCGAAAAAAATGGCAGCGTCGAAGATGAGTCTAATATCATAGTAAAATAATAATAAAAAAAACTTTTCTGACGAGGTTTTACCTCTCCTCGTAGGGCCTATTATAGGGAGGAGGGATGGGGAAGTAAGGAGGAAGGGGGCGGATGAAGGGGGTAGGGAGGGTGGGAAGGTAGTGGAGGGAGGCAGGGAGGGTGGGAAGGGATTGGAGGGAGGCAGGGAGGGTGGGAAGGGAGTGGCGGGAGGCAGGGAGGGTGGAAAGGGAGTGGAGGGAGGCAGGGAGAGGGTGGGAAGGGAGTGGAGGGAGGCAGGGAGGGTGGGAAGGGATTGGAGGGAGGCAGGGAGGGAGGGAAGGGATTGGAGGGAGGCAGGGAGGGAGGGAAGGGATTGGAGGGAGGCAGGGAGGGTGGGAAGGGATTGGAGGGAGTTAGAGAGAAGGAGAGAAAGAGTGAGGGAGGGGAGGAAAGCAGAGAAGGAGGCACAGAGGAATAGAGAGAGAGAGAGAGAGAGAGAGTGAGGGAGGGAGGGAGGGAGGGAGGTGGAGGGAGGGATGAGAGGGAGGGGAGGAAGGCAAAGATGGAGGCAGGGAGGAAGAGAGAGAGGGGGAGGCAGGGAGGCAGGGATTAGAGGGAGGGGCGGGAGGCAGGGAGGGAAATAGAGAGGGGGAGGGAGGCAGGGAGGGAAAGAGAGAGGGGGAGGAAGGCAGGGAGGGAGAGGGATGAAGTGAGAGAGGCAGGGGAGGGAGGGATGAGAGGGAGGGGAGGCAGGGAAGGAGGCAGGGAGGGAGGTGAATTGGAAGGACTCAGGAAGGGAAGGAGGGAGGGAGGGGGAAGAGGCGGGGTACTGATAAATGATTACCCTGATTTGAAAGAACAAATTTCATGCAATTTAAAAAAAAATCATTTTCACTTTAATTTTAAAATCCTAAAAATATATAACAGGCATATTACCCACATCGTCTGCTAGAAGGGGGAAAAAAGAACATTGGACGTGATAGAGCACATAATGAACAATCATTGACAATATTGCATGTATTTTGGTAAATCTAATAGTACCCATCCATAAGTGCTATTTTTTATTCGGGAAAGAAATAAAAGTTACCAAATTATCAAATTTCTTAATCGAGTCAATTAAAGGGAAAGTCCACCATGGTATTATTGGTATTACGTTGATTTGAATAAAAGAAGAAAATGGGGCAAACAGATAAGTGTGAGTTTGAGCAAAATCCGACAAGTAATAAGAAAGTTATGAATTTTTGAAGTTGTAATCAAATTGGCAACTCCGTGACGTATCTTGCGAGCTCCTTTCCCATTTGCTCAGTACAGAAAATCTCATAAATTTTCTTTTTCTAAGTTTTTGACGAATGAATAGATTTGTTTCATACAGGTTTTGTGTAAAAACATATGAGCAATGACTATATCTAAGATACATGTATTGATTGAATATTTTCTGTAGAGAAAATGGAAATTCATGATTTTGGGGGTACAGGGCAAATGCGAGAGGAGCTCGCAAGATACGTCACGGACTTGCCAATTTGTGTTTGATTACAACTTCAGATATTCATAACTTTCTTATTTCTTGTCGTATCTTGCTCAAACCTTCACTGATCGGTTTTTTTTAATTTTCTGCTGCTTTTAAAATCAACTTGTAATCATGCAGGGTGAACTTTCCCTTTAAGCTGATCGGATCAAGTAGGCATGAATACACAGTTACCATTGGGCCGCGGAACTGGGGGGGGGGGCTAGGGGCTGCAGTCCCCCTTCATTTAGTAGTTTCATAATACTTATGTAGTTGAAAATAAATATACTTATTCGTATGCTCCGCACCCACCACTTTCAAAAATGCCCCTCCGCCCCTGCCTATATAGATACATGTACAATTCACGTATCACCCTGCATTCCATGATGTTTAGCAACCTCATCCAACTCCAGGATACATCACATTATACCAAACTGTTATTCGTGATAATGAATGCATACGATCGCTTTTCGTGACCATCTGGCTGTGACACCCCACCCCCCTCTCCCCAGAATAGATACATTTTTCTATCAATAGGCTTACCAACACAATACCATGCTCGTGCTCCGACATAATGTACCCCCTTTCACAAAATATCCCAACTCGATTGGCGATGGGTAATGTGGGTCAGTCATCAAGGCATTCTCTCAGACGATCGTATATTGACACAACTTGACTCGGAGAGGGAAACAAACTCAAAGAAACAGCATCGATGGATAATATTGACCCAAACAATTGACACGAAAGCGAGAGACGTGTGAGCCGACATCACTTTCGTGAGGTACTCAATCAGGCAATCAATGGATAGCGAAACCGCTTAACAAGCGATAGAGATTCATAGATCGCCGGGAAAAACCCAAATCAGAACAAGTTGGAATATCGTGAAAATTGCTCTCATGCCTCTTTCCTTATGTTTTTCGTCGCCTTGATCGGATACCTACGTTATCAAGTGTGTGCTGGAGTTCAATGGATTGTTTATATTTAGTGGTGGCAGTGATCGCATGGAGTCAACCCCGATTGATGCCATGTTTCCCCGTCTCTGAGCAATCGTGATATTAAGAACCGGATTTTAGATGTCTGTATATTTCTCCATAATCATAGGTAAGTAGTCATGTGAATCGAGTAAAGGTTGCAATAATGTTAGTTTCCAATTATTGATCTTGGGTCTACTGCATTCCCACTTTTTGCTACTCTAATTCGTTTTTCTTGAAAATCAATAATATCAGTAGATGTATTGATTTCAATTGGCATTCCTGTAATTTGACGACGGTCTTTTTAGACAATAACTTTATAAGCTAGATTTCGGGTTGAAACCAGTGAAGGTGGATAGCTTCCCCATATCATCCATAATCATTTCTTATACGTATGCTGTTCATGATTGCTTTTTATTGCGTTTTAATCACACATTAAATAAGGAGATCATACCAGAATGCCCACTCACACTTATGCGAGGTCATTGTAGATGCCTAGCTTCTTGAAACATTGACCAGTGTATGGGTACCTTCCATATGCGTAGTTATTGTTGTTGTGTTTTTTCTCGTAATTTTTCTTGGTATGTGGTACATATATCAACTAGATGAAAAATCTTTCAAATAACCAACGGTGAATGACTGTAAAAGTGCATGGATGAAATCCCTTCCGCAACTCATCAACTCAAAATTATTTGTACTGCTGATGGCTATTTATGGCGCTTTATAATTATATACCATGATTACCTTAATGTGATGAATATGCCTCGAGTGGAGGCGTTCAACGTTAGGGCCCTCTTGCATAAAAAGTTGCGATTAAACGCAACTCAAAAAGTTAAACACAACTCGATTTTCAACCATTCAGGGTCGTGTATTTAGGACTTGCTTTTTTGAGTTGCGTTTAATCGCAACTTTTTATGCAAGAGGGCCCATCAGTCATGTCCATGATGTAACTTTCATATAACAAAGATCCGTGATCATGGTTGAACATACTGTTCGCCCCTATTGAAGAAGGGCCCAACAGATTAGTGCTTGTCCCTCCCCCGTCATCTTTGAATATGTGTAATCCGCGTGATTGTCAATGTCACGGCTAATCCCCTAGCTAATCTTGTCTCATCGTCATCAATGGTGGTCTGTCCAAAGACGGGTTTAGCATGTTTAGTGACACTATTATGTAGTCTTTGAAGCCTTTCATGGTGAAGATGGATATGAAAGTTGTTGTTGTTGTTGGTTGGTTTTAGTGAAAACCAGTCAATTTCTGACGGTTGTTGCCAGTTACTGTTACAATTCATTTTTAACACAATATTTTTCCTTCTTCTTTTTCTTTTTTTTTTTTACTGAGAGTTTGCGATAAAATGATATCATGTCAGATTGTCAGATTACCAATCACTCCTGTCCATTTTTTAGCGCTATCCTGACAAACCTGATCGAGGTATCTTACGAATAGGCCAGAAGTCTGTCCCGAAAATCACCTCATTTTACATATGAGATGTGACCCTTAAAGTTACTTAGACCATTCACAGTGATCCATGTCATTCACAAAAAGCTTGTCAGCCCGAACCAAGCCGCTGGGATTGTCTCCCAGAGCCACCCAAAAGGGCCCTAAAGTCGGGTCGATTTCAACCCATCTAACATAATTATGCGCAAAACTTTGTCAGAAGGAAGGTGTATGACTATACATCACCACAACACCAAAACTGACAAATTTCCCGTCGGGATGGGTTGTCAGACCGCCCCTAAAAATTGGGCCAAATTTTCCCCTTAAGGCTCATGAACCAAATTTTGTCATGAGGAAGAGGCATGGGTATACATTCTAAAAATATAAAAAACTGATAAAAATTTCCATCGGGAAGGGGGTGTAACACGCCCCTGAAAAAACCCCACCAAAATGCCCCTAAACCAAGCTTTGCTGCCAAAAATGCTCTGGATGTAGAGAAAACCATTTTTGGCAATGCAACCTTGTGTGTCATTTATTGGTAGGCATTATTTAACCAGTCGTAGGTGCATGTTTCTAAAAATAGCCACTAACGTAATATAGCTAAGATAGCTAATTTGCATATTATTTGCATAACGATATAAATAGCATACAATCCTAACTCTAACCAGTCGTAGGTGCATGTTTCTAAAAATAGCCACTAACGTAATATAGCTAAGATAGCTAATTTGCATATTATTTGCATAACGATATAAATAGCATACAATCCTAACTCTAACCCTAACCCTAGATAGTCTGCAAGCACAGAACCTAATTTGACACTTTATTAGAGAATCATTGTGTCTTGAGAGAAGCCTAATTCAGCTACCTTCTGGTCGTGTCAATAGTGTCAGGAGCAGCTATAGTACGTGGTAGTCTTACAGTGCAGACACTCTTTTACGACTGACCAGGGTTTGTGCCTGCAAACTAAACCCTAGATAGGAAAGATAAAAATATCTATTTTTAGAAACATGCCTCTACGACTGGTTAAATAGTGTCTACTCATTCAATTCAGGTTAAATTTACATGGTACAATCTTGACTATTCTAACTTTCCTGGGGTGCAATTTAGAGTAAAATAATAATTTCAATAATAAGTTATTAAATTGCGAAAATTGTATTGCTTTCTCAAAGGTAGTCAAATGATATTGTCAGGATTGTGTTAACCCACCCATTGTCCATATGGACCTGTCTGACAAGACATGATAGAGAGCTTGCAAGGTATTTGTGAAATTAATAAATTTCAGCATGGCAGCCACATAGCCCAGATCTTAACAAGCTCCTCTTTTTATGAGGGGGCGGTCTTGGGATGCCTTATTTATCTCGAAATTAAAGGCGCATTAACCTGAAGCAAAAGTAAGGAAATTATGGAACATACAGCACAAAAGACAATCTATTAAAATATACTTTCATAATTTCTGCTGTTCAAATAATTCCTGACATTCAAGGGCCGATTGATTAGTAGCATATAGTGTATTTTTGCATTTGTACTTCGGAGCCTATTATCAGGCCTATACTCTATCTCGATTTTGATAGGGCCTACTCCCCTTCAATGGGGTTGCCCTATTGGCAACCAGAAAACCCTTTTTCAAATCGTCGTGTTCAATGAGTGAAGTTTGTATTTCCACACTAAGGGTTTCCACTTTTCTTTCAGCCTCTATGATATCTGATACATTCGATTTCGAAAGTAAGAGGGCACAATGAATGATGAATCTAGAGCAAACAAAGAAAATCAATAGTGGTGTATTGTCTCCATTTCATGGCAATATTCACATTTTGAAGTTACACCACGCAGGGGCGTCGATCCTGGGGGGGGGGCAGGGGGCGATTTCCCCCAGAAAATATTGGGGGGAGGCAAAGATCTCATTTTGCCCCCCCCCCCCCCCCATATATCCGGAGGTGTAAAATAAAATAAGGAAAAACTGATGCAAAACTCGGGAAATGAAACCTTCCAAACAATGAAATATAAAAGGTTTTACACGGTCAGACTTCAATTTCGCCGCGCGCAAATTCTCTAATCTTTACTGCGTCATGTAACCGTGGAGAAGCTGTTTTTAAGAGGCGTTCAAAAAAATCATGACGCCATTCTGAACATACATGATTCAATTCAAAGAATAAATTTCCATATTTATTTAGTTTTTCTCTATTTTTTCATATTTTATTAGTGTTTATTTTTTCTATCATTTTGTGTTATATCTTCTCTACTCAATTTGCTGTTATGTAAGATATATTTTCCCATCATTTTGTCGTTTTCCATGTGATATTTAATTCCATTTTCTGTTCATGATATCGATATGCATACTTTATTTAAGTTCAAATTACCATCATATCTTTATCAAGGCTATGATGATCAGAGGCAGCGCTCCGGGGAAGGGGGGGGGGCATGGGTTTTTTCAAATACCCCAAAAGTGCCCTTTTCATAGCTGATAAGTGCCTTTTCCTTCGTATAGTGCCCCTTTTTCTTTCCAATCAGTGTCCTTTTTACCTTCTGATGAGTGCCCCTTTTAACCTCAGAAATATAAAGTGCCCCTTTTGTTTTCTGATAAATGCGACATCGGTAGATACTGGTATATATAAAGTATATATATATGGGTATGTATAAAGTCCACAAAGGAGCCTTATACATATAGCTCCAAATAATCAGAGAGGCTTCATAACAATACATTCCCCTACTGATATCAGCACAATAGTGAGGCAGTGGAGCAGGGGGTAGGAGGGGCCCCAATGCCCTAAATTATACAAGAATGAGCAGTGCTCCTAAATTATAAAAGGAACGAGGACAACTTTTTTCTAAAATTTTTCCAAACCTACAACCTATCGAATTCGAACCGTTGAACACGAGTGGGCCCTTATCAGGGCCACCGCAAGCCTCGCTCATGTGGGGTGTGGGGTGTCACAGCCTCTCCCAACTCAAAATTGCTGTCGGCAAATGCGCCACCTCTGTCGGCCAAAAAAAAAGGAGAGGGAAGAGGAAAGAGAAAAGGAAAAGGAAAAAAGAGAAAGGAGAAGGGAAAAAAAAGAAAACATGAAAAGGGAAAGAAAAGGGGGAATACAGAAAGAAAAGAAGGAAAGGAAAAAGGGAAGGAAAGAAAAAGAAGGAAAAACTGGCAATTATTTTTTGCTCGCTCGCTTCGCTCGCTCGCAAACACACTGGAAAGTTGATATCCTGGCAAAAGGAGTCACCCTTCGGAATGGGTTGCAGCCCCCTCCCGAGGATTTTCAAAGTTCCGATATTCCGACAACCACCACTTCATTTTCGGGCAGCGAGGTGCCAGAATATCCACATATTTGGACATCGAGGTTCCCGGATAATTTTGTCACTTCTGTATGTAACTTCCGTACATTTTCACTACGAAAAGTTAACATTTTTTTCAAATTTAGAAATTGAAAAGTTAATATTCGGGCGAAAGGTGTCAGCCTGTGCCCTTGTGAAAATGGGCCCGTATAATCAAGATTTCAGTATCTGCGATTTTCTTTTATGGGGGCAGATTAGGTTGCAGCATTTTTTCGGCAAATTTAGGTGTCACCCCCACCCCCCCCCCCGATTAAGATATTCTAGCGACGCCCCTGATTGTAAGAGAGTAGTTTTATTGTGCCACGAAATAGACCAAAGGCTTCTAAGTTTCGTGATAAAAAGGCGACACTTTAGACTTCTAGTAACTGAACTAAAATCTAACAACTCATGATTTTAAGCCAGTACACGTGCTGTTTAGACGTTACATTTTTAAAGTTTTTGAAAGCAAAATATTCGCAGGCAGTAGAGTCTTACAAATCATTTATGCACAAAATAACATGAATTTGGAGCTCTTTAATTATTGACTTTACACGCCCACCGCACATTGTACGATCCAATTTTTTAAAGGAGACATGTAATATCATTAGCTATGAATATTAAATCACGTGAAATCGTCCTGACTGAGTTTTTGATATTCATAAAAAGTAGCATTTTGCATCTTTGAGATTGTGGTACAGTCTTGTGGGAAAAATTACCCGATCGGGTGACGTCACACTAGTCGCAAGACGTTCCCCGACTTGTTACCGATTATTGTTATTATTACTATTACTATTATTATTATTATTATTATTATTATTATTATTATTATTATTATTATTAGTAGTAGTAGTAGTAGTAGTAGTAGTAGTAGTAGTAGTAGTAGTAGTAGTAGTAGTAGTAGTATAGAAGTAGTAGTAGTAGTAGTAGTAGTAGTAGAAGTAGTAGTAGTAGTAGTAGTAGTAGTAGTAGTAGATGTAGTAGTAGTAATAGTAGTATTAGTAATATTATTCTTTATCATTGTTATTATTATTATTATTAATAGTATTATAATTATGATGATGATGATTATTATTATTAACTTTCTTATTTTACATCCGATATCAATAAAATTTTCATTGTTATGCTTGTTTAATTTTACTCTGTTTATTCAAATCAACTTGATAGTAGTGTGGAGTTAGCCTTTAAGCCTGGCCCGCACTGTGACAAGCTCGTTTTTTTTTTTTTTTTTTTTTTTTTTTTAACCCTTTTGAGACAATTGACCACATTTTGTGGTTTGGCTCAATAACTTTTGATTCAGAGCTCTAAAAAATATACCAGATGCATGAGTAGAAAGAGCAAAAATTTCTGCACACACTAATGTATTTTTGTTTCATGACCACATTGCGTTTGATGCCAGGAATTTTTAAAACAAGAATAAGCTTTAAAATCCTTAAATTGGCAACACATTGAGAGGTTTAAAATCATTGTTTTTTTATCAAAATTGGCAATTTTTCAACTTTTCAACAAAATTTTAAACCATGAATATTGTTTTAAAAAACATCACACCTTATTAGAACCATGTAGCACTAAAAGAAAAATATCATTATTGTCAATTTGAAGAACAAAATGTGATCAATTTAGCCCTTAAATAATTCCTGTCCTGAAAGGGTTAAATATGAAACAGGGTAACTTTTTATCAAATTAAGTCAGTCTATTTATAATCAAACTTGGGAATAATATCTCCTATTGATTCGTTTTATTCTTCATCGTGGATAAGGAATGGATTTTGTTCGTTGGCTGACAACCATCACTTTTTGACATTTCCATGCATGCAAACCAACTTTTCATTTGACGTTGAGTGAAGCCACCAGGATTAGGAGATCATTTTAGACGGATATAGATTTTAATCTTCAAAAATCCATCGAGGATTTTGTGATGTCTTGCAGATAAGAATGGGCTATAACTCTCCCGAAAGCAATAAAGGTACTATTACTATTCCATCTGAGTTTTTAGTTAAAAAAAAAAGTTAACAGCAACTCTAAAATCTAAGGAAATCTAAGAAAATAAAATTTAAACAAAATAGAAAAAAAATCTCTGAAAAGAGAAGAAATTTCGTAACAAATTCAAATAATCAGACTGCATCAGTACTATTTTCAGCAAATATATCACAAATTTTAAACGCAACATTTAACAGCACAAATGACTAAATGTCGAATCCCTCGCTTGCAAATAATACTATTTTAAGTGTTTCATCCACAGCCCCCAAATTGAACAGTTTTTCCTTAGAGTTAGAAATCTTCGTATTCTTGACGGAAACTTGACATAATCCTTTTCCGCCAAACCTCTAATTCAATCTGATCATCCTGACAGGAAAGGAAACTAGGGACAACATATGCCAGCTGAAACATATTCTGTTTATCCCAGTTTTCTCAAATTCGAAGCATTTTTTGTTACATATGCCGTGATTACTATTACAGATTGAAACTACCGGTGCCAAACTCAATTTTTATTCATGCGATCATAATTAGATTCTGTCATTGACGCCGTCCAGATGCTTTGAGATACGCTATATTTGTCCCGCGGGACATTTCATATCATTTTACTAATTCATGTGCAATTATATTCATGTATCCTCATGGCAAGGATGAATTATTTATCAATAACATTCTTTATGAATAGTTCCCATTTCCATGAATTTCAGTTTCAGTTTATGTACATGTAGTTATTGTTTCTGCTCTTGTTATAGCATACGCTGGCGGATTTAGCGCGGGGGGGGGGGGGGGAATGTCCCTTCCTTTTGAAACCCATGTGGCATAAATACCCAACCAAGAAAATGTGTCCCCTTTCAAATTTTCGACCCAAAAGGCACCGAGAAGATGTACAAAAAACCGTTGTGTGTGTGTGTGTTGGGGGGGGGGGGGGCTTGTCAGAATGTTTTCCTTAACTGTGCCCCCTTTTAAAGAAAATCATGGATCCATCTCTCATAGCAAGTACTGTTTTATTCTACGTAGCCTTATACTGTATACTATGAACAACGTAAATCAGAGATTTCAATTTGTTTCCAGTTCCGCATGCGCATATTTGTTTTATTGACTTAATGTGACAAATCTACGAAGATATCCATTCACGGTATAGGGGGAAAATGGTATATGGCCACATGTATGCAGGTATTGACCTTTGCAAGTATCTTGCATGCAGTGCATATAGCACACATGAACTGGCTCTCAATCTCGTTAGAGCTAAATTGCCAAAATTCGCATTAAGAGAATTTCACTATTATGACAATGGTTCTTGGTACTGAGTCAGAAGAAAATGGCTGATTTTAAGAGGATGGGTTGATGAAGCTGGAGCCAATGCTCAGAAGCCATACTTCAGGTTAATGGTGTATGGTTGGGGCTGATGGGGGGGGGGGGGGGGAATATGGTTAAAAGGAAACTATAGATTGTGCTATGAATGGAATTTGGTCAATACAACCTATCACAGATCCACTTTTTTGGTTTATTATCGTAGCAATAATCATAAGGTATTGAGAGTGATGAAATACATCACATTTACAAATTATGTTTCAGTGCATGTGCAAACAAGCGAAAAATCAAAATCATTCAGGCCGTATGCCGTAATGGTCAAAGCTATATTTTGAAGATTTTTGCGTTCATGTTCAAGTTTTAATTCCTTCAGAACTACATGCGTCTAATCCTTAAAAGTATTCTTTCAAATATTCTGACTGTAAAGTATTATGTAGGTATGTATCAAGTAAGGTGGAGTAGCTAAACATACACTTACAAGAAAAAATGGCGGACGCCCCCTTTTGATCAACACGTACAAAGTTGCTATTAAGCTCCGAAGCACTAGCTCATGTTGGAGGGGAGGGCAGTGGGGCAATTTGTCCCCAAACAAATTTCGAAGCAGGAAAAAAAAATACTAGGTGAATTTTCAGTTAAATAAGGATATTACTGCGAGGCAAATAACGATCAAATTGCTTTTGAACCTCACAAATTATTGTCATTTTTTTGGGCTCGGATGTTTTGCCCCCCCCCCCCCCGACGCCAAGGTCCAGATACGACATTGCTTCCCAGGGATAGTGGAAATAATGGTTTCCAAACTTTTAGAACCCTATACCCTCAATTATGACAGTCCTGAAGCGGTCCTTAGATGGCACTTGCGTTGAATTGGCGTCAGGCCTAAAAATTAGCTCATAGATTTTCCAGCACAGGTAAAACATAAAATTTGCCGACAATATTAATATAGTTACATGTGCTATAACATAAGTTAGAATGTGGGCTGTTGCACCGAACATACAATTTGCAGATGCCCCTTCTCAGAAAAATAATAATGATACCATAAAACTGTAAGTACTTTGTGCTATTGTTACTGTACGTTTTTCCGAAGGTTCGTAATTCCGAAACACAAATTTCACATAGCAGGGGGTTCATAATTCCGAAAATGAAATAGGGTTCATAATTTCGAACATTCGATGCATTACTTCGAAGGTTCGTTATTCCGAAGGTTCGTATAATTCCGAAATTTCAATAGAGCCCTACATTACTTTTCGGAATTACGAACCTTCAGAAATATGAACCCTTTTTCATTTTCGGAATGAAGAACCCTATTTCATTTTCGGAATTAAGAACCGTCGGAATAAAAACCTTCGAAAATACGAACCTTCGGAAAAATGAACTTTCGGAATTATGAACCTTCGGAAAAACATGTAGCAATTACTGTAAGTGCTATGTGCTATATATAACCGAAAAAAAAAAAAACCCTGTAAAAGCTATGTATAATGTATGTGTTTCGGCGCTTCGTTAATTTAAGTGTAATTATGAATTATACTGCAACCTACTTGAACACATTATATGTGATATCAGCAATGACGGCGATATGGTAATCGATACCATCATTTACGGACAGGCTATCGTGCTTATAAACACAATCAAAGAGGCAGCTTGCACTTATTATTTTGCCGCGCCTAGGAAAATCAGGCCGCCTATATACTTTCATTATCACTTATTGATTTGCGTAGGACAGAAATATATATTCCATTATAAAATGTAGCTAGCTGGGGGATACAAGTCATGTCACTGGAAAATAGAAGGTAATTTGATGCAGAGCGACAAAACATAGTTCGTGAGGTACTATACTCCGCGACAAATAAAAAAGGATTAAGAACATTTTCAGGTGTTAAAAAAGAGAAGAGGAAAAAAAAGTGAAAATGATAACAAGACGAACGTGGAGGAGAAGGAAATGAAGACGGTAGTGGGGAGGAGTCAACAGAAGATGATGATGGAGAGGTAGGAGAAGAAATGAAAGGAAAGAAGAAGAAAAGAAGCATAGAATAGGAAGTAATAAAGAATACCATGAAGGGGTGATTAAAGAAGAAAATGTTGGAGAATATATGAAGAAGGAGAAAAGAAGAAACAAGAATATGGATTCGAAATATGAGAAGAAAGAGAAATAACGTGAAGAGAAAGAGGAGGGCATTATGAAGAAGAAAGAGGAGAAAGCAAATAAGAAAAAAGAAGTAGAAAGAAAGCAACGAAGAAAATTACGGAGAATAAGAAAAAGCAGAAGAAGAAGAAGAAGAAAAAAGGAAAACAAGGAGAAGACAAGAGAAAAAGAAGAAGAAGAAAGGGAAGAAGAAGAAGAAGAATAGGGAAAGGAAAGAAGAAAAAGAAGAAGAAGACAAAGGAATAAAGAAGAAAAAGAAGAAGAAGACGGGGTAACAAAGAGAGAAAAGGGGGGAGATGACGACGAGATTAACCAAGACGGCCTTTGCGTTCGAATTGTCATCGCGAATAATTTCTTATTTGTTAGTATAAAATCTCTTTCCCTCTATTTTTCTATGAGAGCTGTTATATCTATATACTTGGTTTGGTGACTGCATGCAAACGACAAGTGTCCCAGAGCAATAACCTTTTCTCTATAATCTGTCTCTTGTCCATATGGTTTGGCAATCATGCCAGTCATCACAGAATGATATATATTTCCAATTAAACCCTGCTGGTCCGTCTGTTAATTATTACTCACGCCACGCTTAGTGATCATTTAATTATTTTGAAGTACAGATGGACACGCAGTAGGCTATGTCATGTATGATTGTACTAATTCTTTACACCTTCGAATGTGGAACCCGAATTCAACACAATGAAGCTACATGATTATAATTATGATAATAGTAATAATAATGATAATTATAATAATAATAATAATGATAATAATAATGATAATGATAATGATAATAATAATAATAATAATAATAATAATGATAATGATGATGATGATGATAATAATAATAATAATAATAATAATAATAATAATAATAGTAATAATGAGAATAATGATAATAACAAATGATAATAATAGCAATAATTATAATATTAAAGATAGTAATTTATTACATCATCGAATTCGAACTAGCATTAACACTATGAAGCTATATGATTGTTTGCTTTATAAACGATCGGATTATCTTTTTTCTTAAGAATTAAGATTTTATTTTGTATCAAACCCTTTGATTTGGCCAAAGTTCTGTCAGATTAATAACATTTTTTCATTAAAATATTGTGTATTTTTAAGGGAACAAAATGAAACAAAAAAAAGTAAAAAATAATAATATTCTACGCAATAAAATGTAGACGTCTTGCTTGAAAATGATTGTTATTTTTTGCAATGCTTTATAAATTACAGAATATGCATGATATTCATTTCATTTTCACTTGAGTTACAGTATACGTATAGGTTGTAATCTTCTTGGCACATAAGCCTGATAAATTGTCTTCTTTCTCCCCGTTTCTCTGTCTTTGAGTGCATCACGTCTTGCCTTGGACCAACTTAACCATCCACATGATCCAAGAGATTTTCTATCTTTCAAAACTAATTTCCTCCATGTTGTTTCTAGTCTGCCTTGTTGTCTCTTTCCTTCTGGGCCCTGTTTCATAAAATTTGTTATCAATAACAAACGCCTCATTTCTATGACAAATTCGCTCTCAGCCAATCAGGTTCAAGGTTTTCAGTAGCTTATAACAATTACTGTAACTTGTTAATTGATAACAAGTTTTATGAAACTGGGTCCTGAGTCGAATTCAGAGTGATGCTCTGTTTGCTGTTGTTGTCCATTCGCAAGACACGGTAAACCATTCTTTGTTGAGATCTCATCTTCTGTTGGTTCTTTCTTCTTTTGTTGGTTGGTAGGAATTTGTTAGCAGTTATGACTGAAAATAGAACTGAGTGGGAGAAAACTGCTCAAGTGAGTGCGAGTTCCATTACACCACACCTTGTACTAATTTGAGCTCAGTCTGAATTTTCCATTTGCAAAAATAAAAGATAATCATTTCTTCTTCCTCTCGGAAATTTCTAGGGATTGTGCCTCCCCATAATTTGATAAAATCTTGGCTCCGCCCCCGATCTTAAGGACGGTACATTACATTTCCCTGATGTTACTACCCCCTAATGGGGACGTGATATCGCGTGTCCAGTTATCCTTCGTATATAAAGAGTAATTGGATGGCTAACATTGCCATCAAGGTTATTGAAGTTTGAAGTTTGAAGTGTATTTGTTCCACTTTTACATCAAAACAATTTTTTACAAAAGCATATTTATTTACAAGCATATTTGTCCATTTCAAAACATAGGGGTAAAGAACTCAAATCAAGTACAATGTACAGTAAATAGGTAGAAAGTTTGAGATATATATGAACGACTGGCAAAAAGAAGAAGAAATGTAAAATGTGGGGAGCCTAAGTAAAAAGCATTGCTTGTAAATGATTAGGATCCCGTTAGGAGTAAGTAATTCCGATATGTCATTACATTCAATGTGTGTGTGTGTGTGTGTGTGTGTGTGTGTGTGAGTGGGTGGGTGGGTGAGTGTCTGGCTCCAGCCATTGAGGGGCCCGTAGCATCATCGGGGAGGGGGGGGGGGGGAGGAGGAGGGGGGAGGAGGGAGGGGGGGGGGGGGTTTCTACGACACACTAGTTCCGGCGGCGACAAAAAAAGAAGATATTACTCTTTGGTCGATCTCCTACACTATCCGAATTCTCACTTTCAACTCTGGACCAAACACCATACAATCCTTTACTTTAAACGAAACAAAGCCCGGCGTAAATAATGTCACCAAAGAAATTGTCGGGTCACCCCCCCTACCCCCCCCCCCCCCCCCCCCCCCCCCCCCCCCCCCCCGCCCCCCCCTCCCCTCTCTTATACCGCTCATTGTTCCTCCATTAAGTCTCTCTCTTTCCCTTTTAGTTTCATCTTCCTACTCCTTCTTCATCTCCTTCTAACCACCGGATTGTACGAAAAATTTGAAAGGGGATACGCGGGGGGGGGGGGGGGGGGGGGTTAAGCAAGGATCGGACCTAATTTTTCTCCAATTAATATCTAAGACAGGAAAGCATAATTTGCCTGCAAAAATGAATTTAAAAAACAACAATAGCAAAATAAGCTCTTCATAATTTTACCAACAGGGTACAGAACAGATCGTCAGATCATGACACCCTTCCGACGATGAAGAAAACAGATCAGCAAAGGAAAGGATAAGGCCTTCTTTCTTTCTTTTTAATTTGCCGACGAGGGTCCTCAAAAGGATTTAGAATTCTCGCCCGCAACAATCGAGTTTTGCCTCTGTGCTGTCCTCAAGTGCCGGCACAATTTGATCTTGCTGATAATGAAGACCAGTTAGTAACTTCTTATCTGTTTAATGAATTGAGATACTTCTACATACTACACATTTTTCATTTCAGGTACCCCTTACATAGTTCGTTTTTATTCAAATCATTTTTAGTATCAATATACAACGCTATAGTAGTGTAAAAATGTTGGGTAAACAGTGGCCAACATGACGGCTATTATTACGTGCCCGACCAACTTCTGAGCAAATTATGCCCAACTCGAGTAATCTTTGCTCAATTTGTAGGTAATGAAAGGTGATTGTGAATCTGCAAATATTACAATTATAAGTTGGGCGTATTAGATATTATATTAAATATTATAAGTTGGGCATGAAATTGTCCAAAAGTTGGTAGCACACATCATTACCCCTTATTGCGCAATTTTTAACCCAACATTTTTATCAGTGATAGAATGATATTGATAGAAATACGTCGAGCATGTTAACCTATGCTTTGTAATGCCTGCGTCACATATCCAACGATCTCCAGCCGAATTTGTAGATCGCCACAAAGTCGCCAAATTTGAAATCCGCCCGGGAGTCGAGCGTATTTTTCGCTTTAAATCTACCCTGTCACATATTGGACGGGGCTGGAGAGAAGCCCTTTGAACACTAGTGATCAGAAGCCGCCCGGCGCCCGTCAGTAACAAACGGAGGTCAGGCGAAGCCCGCTCGACGTAAGGGCGGACGCCGTCCGAGTTTCGGTCGATGATCGCTAGTTCTGTCGATGCCCGCCCGACAGCCGGGTCGGGATGACACCCGGGCGAATCACGCTGGGTTTCTCGAGGCTCATCATTCAATAATGGGGGGGGGGGGGGGGGGGTGCGTCATCCCGGGAGGCCGCGTTTTTTTTTTAACCCCTAACAAACGACCTTTTTTTTTCAATTTTCTTTTTATTCTTAATAAGGGCGTATTTTCGGCTCCCTGCATAGATACGCCTATTCCTGAACTTTAGTAAATTTGTTCTGAAGCATTACACCAAGCCACAAGTAAATTTGTTCTGAAGCATTACACTTATAGGCTTCCGTAATTTGCTAACGACTCCATCACTACATGTAATCCGAGATTTCTGCTTTCATTATTGATTTGTTTTCGCATCTTGACATGTCTATGTTCTGTTAGAAAAATGAGGTGAACGGACTGAATTCTCCTCTGCTTAATTCTCCGAACCAGGGAATTGTAATCTGTAGTAGGTCCATGTCCAAACAAACTTCAACATGACATTCAACGTCTTGTCATTGCGATGACTTATTACTGTCTGATCAAAAATAGCAATTTGGGAGGAAATGTTCATTACTGTTTCGCAAAATACTTCAAAGGTTGACTCAGACTTTCCTAATAAATAAGATATAGCATGAAGAAGATTCGAGATGGAGCGTGATGTAAATTATACTGCCCACCAAATGAGACCGTGGTCATTGGGCCAGGCAGAGTGGCGTAGTGTGGGTCCGACGATTGAGTGGGCACTGGCATCATAGGGGGGAAGAAGGGCTCCGATCTTCGTCGGTAAACGAATTGCTGAAAGGTACAGGAGGAGATACTATCGTCTTCATATCTCGTTCTTCCCGTTCTCCTATTCCTTTTATCTCTTTTTTTTGGGGGGGGGTGGGCACGTGTCCCCCGTGCCTCCCTGTAGCTACGCCACTATCCACGCATGTATAAATGAGATACTCAAGGCCAACACAGTCGGCCAACATGATTGCTCGATGAGTTTTGATAAACACGGGGGAAATCGTGAGTGGAAAAAGAGAAAGAAAGCAATGAAAACAGTAATTCAAAATGTAAATGAATGTCACATTCATTTCCTTCTCACAACAATCATGATAATGAGTACAGTAAAAAAAAAAATCAAATTATATGTAGGAGGGGAAAATTCGAAAGTGATGCTTGTGCTGGGAAGGCCCTTGGAAGAGGTCAAGGAATATGTTAAAGATGATACGAAGCACGGAGGATGAAGATGAGGAGAGGAGAAAGTGAGAGAGAGAGAGAGAGAGGGGGAGGGGGAGAGGGAGAGAGAGACAGACAGACGGACAGAGGGGTGGAGAGAGAGAGAGAGAAAAAAAAAAACGATGTGGAAGATTCACAGAGGGGTCCAGGAAGCACCCACCCCTTTATTTATAATTTCTTCTTTTCTTTTTCCTTTTTTGGGGGTAAGGGGGGGGGGGGGGGAGCAATTTCAATAACATGCATGTAAACGATTTGGGCGTGCCCCCTCTATATTCATTTATGTCAACTTCAATAATAAATATGCAAATATAGGCTACCCAGAGGCGCTCGATCTCCCTAAATCAAAAGTATGTGTCCCCCGGAATAATTATGTTTGTTTATCATTAAAACTTTCCAGGGTGATGCAATAAAAATGCAAGGAATCCTTTCTTACATGCTTTCAAAATCAGTCGACTGTTATACGAAGGAAACTTAACTACTTAATTTATATTCCACATGCAGTTTTCCTGGAAAAGAGGGAAGTCATTGGTGAGTTTTTAAAAGACTTTGTATTCTTGTATTCTTTCAAACGTTACCATAGAAGAAAGAAGAGCGCTGCATGGCTTTGGAATTCGGCACAATAAACCATATTGCCGCAATCAGAGCGTTTCATGATTGATAATCATGCGAATTTCAATGATTTTGAGGAGATGGGGAACGTAATGGACTTGACTATTCCACCTTGACCATAATTAAGATAAGTGTTTTTCCGTCGACAAAGTGCATCTCATAAATCTAAGATCGGGGTCAGTATTCAACGTTCCAGTTTTAAACAAGACATCTAAGGAGCAAGGAAATATTTTTGCCGCTCAAGCCGCTCAAGCCGAGGTACAGGTTACCAAACGACCGGCTACAAAATAAGGAGGATATGATATCAAAGGGTTTTATGCTCATATAGAACTATTATGATTGATATTAGTACAGTTGTTTTCCATTGCCTTCTTTTTTTGTAATCCATGTAAATACATATACATTACTTTGATAGCAAGGTTATGATGAGCAAAGGCGTATGGGCACAATTTCACCGGGGGGGGGGGGGGGGGGAGGTGATGTCTCTTGCCCGGACTACAACTTTCCAATTTCTAAAAAGAAAGAAAAAATATTGAAGAGTCAATGAGACCACCTCGCTGCCCGAATACAATGACGGCTGTACGAATATGATTTAACGATTACCTGAAAACTAGTCAGTTCAAAATTCGGAGGGGGGGGGGGGGGGGGGGAGTAAAGCCCCCGCCCCTGTCTCAAACGCCTATGATGATGAGTTTATTTATAAACAAGATTAAGAAAGGGTTGAGCTGACATGCACCGAATGTTACAGTCCCTTGTGCAACAACGAATGAATGAAAATACCGTCCATACTGTCTCTCTCTGAGTGAGGATCACAGCTGTTATATATACTATTAATTTAGTTATAAATTTAGTTATAAACAAGCCAAACCATTCCAGGTCTTTACCCTTCATTCTTAACAGCCTAATGTGTAACCAAGGAGTTATCACAGTTCTGTGATATTAAACTCCTTGGTGTAACAGTGAATGAATAACAAAGTACACTGTCCATATCTGGGCCCCTATGAAAAAACAACATTCTTGCTGATGAGGTTGTTTCTGTCACACAAGTTGTAAATTAATAAATAAATATAAAATTATATTAAAAAATCTCAAAGTGAGGATCACAGCTGTGTTATACACACGAGCTGTGGTTAAAACACGCCAAAAGCATTCCTTGTGTATTCTCCTTATTCATGTTATTTCTCAATCCAAGTATAGACCATTGTGACATCATTCCAAGTAGAGCGGAAGGAGTTTGTTGATATGCGGCTCTTTAAAGAGCTCTCTGACGTCATCAACTCATTAACTGTATCTTTCTTTGCAGGACAGTGTGATGACGCTCTGTGTGTCATATTATTGCTTTGTTTTTACTGATTGAACTTTTATACAAGCTATCAGGTCGGACCAGGGACACATGCAGCTGTGTTCAACATGAATTAAACAGTATGTTAGAGTTTACTTATAAATCGTTTTTACTTTTTTTTTTTTTCGTTTATTTCGTTGTTTTTGCTTTTATCATTTAGGTATTTTTCTTGATTTCAAAGAGAGTTTTAAATTTCTCTTCATTGTTATATAGATTATATTCGTTTGTCTTCAAAATCATTATTTTGAGTACATGTATAAAGCTTATTACTTTTCTGTAAATAATTTCTGCACTTGGTTTTTTTGTTGTTGTAATTTCAACATTAAAACAAATTGGTCATGTACTTTCCACAAGGGCCGACAGGACCCTTGTGGAAGGCAGTTTTTTTTTTCAAACAATCCTACTTTGTATCCATAAAACTATAAATAAATACATAAATGAATAAATAAGTAAATGAATAAATAAATATATAAATGAATGAATGAATGAATAAATTAAAAAATGAATAGATGAATATATTAATAAATAGATGAAATAAATAAATAAAACAATCTTGCAGGGTGGTGGTGGGGGGGGGGGGGGGGTTGATTGCGTTTCATGTCAGATCCGTTTTTGTTTACGTTTCAAAAGCTTCATTGAAAACATTCGTTTTATGATGTGTTTCCTGTTTGTCTGTGCATGCATTGCCAGCCCTCTGACGTAACCGACTAAACCAACCACCGAGCACGAAACTGTCGTTTTCGATGACTTTGTCTTTTATTTATGGGAGATTAATTTACTCAACGAAATTGCAGGAAGGGAAATTCACCTTGAAAGGCAACAAAAACCCTGGGATTGAATAATGCATTAGGAGTACATGTTATGATATTATGGTTTGCGCCATGGTGACATTGTCATATCAATTATAATGATGTTCAATTTGATGGATTAAATTTTGGCGTGGTTTAAATGATTAACAAGTATACTTCCAGCTTGAACTAACACTCAAGGCTAAAAAACAAAGGCGTACAGTACGCAAAGTCGACAAACTGAATGCACACGTAAGTCAAATATATCAATAAACTTATACGAATATGCCACGTAAACGGCATTTCGATAAAAATGTATTTTGAGATGATAAATACAATGTAGAAAGTTAGAAGATTACGGGTCAATTTCTGCTTCAATTCATCAATTTGTGTCCTCTACATTGAACTATAAGAGATATATAATTCACCTCTTCAACACTGCGAACTGACATGAAAAATAAAAAAACGTGCTGTCGAACCTTGGCCCCGTTTTCTAAAAAGAATATTTGAAAACACTAAAATAGCCACAATTCTAATACAAATTTGCTTAAAGCCAATCGAATGAATGGATTTCAGTAGCTTATATCACTTTTTGCAATTCGTTATTCATAAAAAGATTTATGGAACATGGCCACTGATGCAACATATCCGCTGGAGTTGTGACAATTACGGATTCCGGCTCATCTGTTATTCCTACAAAAGAAATCATGAAATCGATAGTCTATTCCAATGTCAATTTTTTTGTCCATATAAAAGATATGAATTATTAAGAAGATAAATGTCAATTATTTCAAACATAAAACATGTTGTTCTTTATACGTTTGTTTTGTAATATGTATACAGCTTCCGACAGAAGTTTCAGAAAATAAAATCTTATTAAAACAAGAATTAACGACTTTCTAAATCGCAATATGTATACACTCCCATCAAGACAAAGTACATGAAATACGATTGTAAATTAAGAAAATAAAAGAGATTTCGGGAAGTTATATTTCCATCGTTGAAATTCTCGATTAAACTAATTAATTGTAGCAATGTTCTTTGTGAATTCATAACCATTCAATGCTTGATGATACCTTTAACACAATATACAGCGCTGTAGAGTGCTTCCGTTGATAATAGTGTTACGTAAGACATTAGAAACATCACAGGGGTAATTGGATGGGCAGTCATACGATGATACCTTATGGCCAGGTAATTAGACGATTGGGAGAAGACTCGAAGTAAATTATGGACCCCCGCATTCGAAACTGTTTATGATTTCATGGGGCTGTGAATGCTAGGAATGGATGAATAAGGACTGCCTCGATCCGTAACCAATTCAGTTCAAATTTATCAAAATGTATGATGTAAAGAACTGTGTTAGAATGAGAAAAGTACACTTTGAAACCGTAACGAGGAAACTTTATTTAAATCTATATTTCTATTTACGAAGATGTTATTTCATTTGAATACATGAATGTTAGAATGGACTAGACTCCAAATAATTGGACTGAGTTATGCAAAGGACTGTTGGAGGAATGGAAACTATCATAATCAACGTAATCTACAAACCATGTGATCACATGAAATCAGTGTTTTACTGAATTAATAATCTAACTATGAACCACTACGAATTGGCAGCAGGACTGATGATACACAATTTCTATAGATAGCATTATTATGCGTAAATTCACCATGAGGGCTACAATGTTGATATTTTTTACTTCTGTAATACCTAAACATTAGCAAAACGAAATGTATATAGGAATTTCTGTATTGGGTTGGGTGCTGTTTCTGCGAATTTAGCTTTGCATAACGTATCCGAAGACCACTATAATATATCTTGCAGTGGTGGCATTATTCACCGTTTTATCAATTCGGGGATTCCGTTATGAATTTCCACTTCAACGAATTAGAAATTAACTGTCCAGCTGTAGTAGACAGTATTCCCATAATGAAGATGCTATATTTCCTTTCGTATGATCATAATCCACTTCTACACAGTAAGCACTGAAGTACCCCTTCCATTGATGATAAATGATGAACAATAATAATGATCTATTTTGAGAATGACCGCTGTGATTAATCGTCTTTATCGGGTTAATGAACTGTAAGGATTTTGACGAAAAATCACAAGGATATAATCGTTTTCCTAGAAAAGAAAATTACAATAATTACTAAGTACCTCACTGTATCCGAAGATCAGACGAGCGAGATATGTTATAATAGACCCATTATTTTCTGCATATAACAAAAAAGTCATGTATATTTCAGAAGCCGCCGAACTGGGGGGGGGGGGGGGGGGGGGAGGGGAGGGGAGTTGAAGAGCCCCCCCCCCCCACACTTTTTAGAAAATGCACGTTTCATACCACGGCATTGGAAAAAAAGAAAGAAAAAATGCTCTTCCGTACATTCACCCTCCCCCACTTTCAAAAATGCCCTGCGACCCGTGTATCACTGTATAATGGTGGATTTTAGCTTTAATGTTTTCTTTTATCAGTTTAGAAAAAGGAGAGAATAGCAAGAAAAATACCGGAAATGTTTGTGACATTGAGTGTTGCATTCAGTGATGTTTGGACCGAGTGCAGTTCTGTTCATGCAACGATAACGTGTAAGAAACAGTCGAGACAGATTATACATGAAAAATTATAGTAAATGAGGTTTTGAAATCATCAATAGGATGAAAAATTGACCAGAAACTGGCTTAGATTTAGTTTTTCTCCCCCCGTCTCTCTCTCTCTCTCTCTCTCTCTCGTTCTCTCTCCCTCCCTTCCCTCCCTCACGTGTTATTCCATCCAGAGTAATCATCAACATTAATGGACTAACATGTACTTGTAGCTGAAAGATAATAATTACAAATTTACTTCTCAATGCATCGCCGGGAGGAGGCTTCTCCCGTGTCATCTGATACATGTATATCCTTGCCCGCAAGAAACTCATTATAGCCGAGGCGACTGATAGAAAAAAAAAGAAGACAAAAAAAAAAAAAAAAAAAGAAAATGAAGACAAAAAAAAGAAAAAAAAGAAAAGAATCAAAGAAAACAAACAAAGAGCATTAAAGCCAAGGCAAGTCATTAAAAAAAAAAATCTATAAAAAGCCAAGGCAACTCTTCAGAAGTGAAATTTCTTTTATTTCTATATGTTGAAGGTGAAAAGGTTGATGCTTAGGATATCAAACAAATAAGAATATTAGATCTATATTAAAGAAAAAGTATATCAACGTTTTATTCAAACAAAGCTCAAAAAGTTATGTCACGGAAAAGGGGCGGAGTATACTGACTGAAGAGGAATTACTATTACGTCACGTTATAAAAATAGGCGTTCAATGTTTAATACTGAATGTATGTTCAGTGGCCTTTTAGCAAGGTACTGCAGATCGATTAGCATCCATATCTATTATATTCAGATCTAAAATGTTTTGAAAATATACTTGTTTCCTTTTCATGAATCACATGCATATAAAAAAAAATCAATGTTTACAAATATTATATAATAGAATATCGACATGGTCATGATCGTAATCAATATCGCCACTTTTATGTTTACTTTTAACACGATAAAAACTACTTTAAAAAATAAACTCAAGGGCAATTTCAAAGGCCTATTTTACTGCCCATAGAAATCAGGTTCGGATTACGTAATACGCCTTTGTAATGTTCGCACATTTCTAAAGATGATAGACAGGGCTATTGAAATTGCCTTCAGTTGATTTTTCGAAAATAGTTTTTTATCGTGTTTTTTTCCAAGAAATGACCTTAATCATTCAATAAACATACAATGCAATACATATGCCAAAATAATTTTAGTTATTAGTACCTTTACTACTAATAACTAGAAATCTAGGACTGCGTGTCCTCTCGATAGATTAACATATAGCTGAAAACGTAATTTGGTATTTGATATCTTATAAGGATAACGTTTTAAGAGACGCATGTGCTCTGTGCCGAGATCTGATGTCAGATTAATGATGCTATTTGATCCTTCCTTAATCATGACTATGACAGCGATGAATTTTGAATTATTGTGCATAATTACGATTTGACATTTATATTGTCCCTCCTAGTGCATGACGTATCCAGCTTACACAAGAGCCGGGTATTCCCCCCCCCCCCCCCCCCCCCCCCCCCCATTTAAAAGCCTATATACTTTATGTACACATACAACTCACGCGGGGCTGTCCAAAGCCATTACTCCCTCCCCGGTCTAGGAAGGCCGACTTCGGAAAGATTTCGACGCCCCCTGCCTGGGAATGATTCCGCCCCCACCCCCCATTTACCGATATCTGGATACACCACTGTGACCGATTGAACCGATTATAGTATTTCTGCTCAACGATCAATGTCTATTATATTTCTTTTAATAAATCACCTAGCTCATTATTTTGAAGGAACTATCTCACAAATTTTAGGGGGAATTAGATGATGTTGAATTGTGAATAAAACATTATTGAAAGCTAATAATTATTAAAGTGACAGTAAACTGGAACTCATAGATAGCGCCATCTTTCAATAGGATTTGATGAGTGTCTGTGCCCCTCATTTTCCCATCGTGCCCCATTCTAGTTTGTAAAAGCTTAGAATGTACCTGCACACAACTTGCCATAATGCAAAGTCAAAATCAATAGTTTGAAATATAAAATTTGCCTATTATCCAAACAAGCTTTTTGTCAAAACTCAAAATAAATGCAATTAATTTAACAATCACTGTAAGATGGCGCTGTTCAAGTTCTCTCGGTTTAATGCCACTAAAAGAAATATGCTTTTTAATTGATCTCGTTTTGTTTTCTGTATGTCCGTGTGGGACGAAGGATGGATATTTCACAGAATGTTTGTTACTCTTGATAATCTCGCTGGGACGCTGTCCATAAGCTGTTAAGATCATTTTGCATCATCGTTCACATTTAAACAAGAAAACAAATTTTTGAAAGAAGAAAATTTATCGATGAAATCTTTTATTAAGTTCCATCAAACGTATTGACAATTCGTGATTATTACAACTCTGCGTCAAGGAAAATTTTATTTATTTTGTTAATTTAGCATCTTTATTTAGGGTGGTCCGTTCAGTAATGAAAAAAAAAAGAAAAGTTATCTACCACAGGGGCACAGAGCCCTACATAAATCAAAAGTGTTCAGATACAAACTATTACAATCAAACTGAGCAAAAGAAAACATTAACACAGTAATGCAACCAACTATCTAAGCTTTATATTTGAATTTTAATTTCGTAAAAATAATGGATATATTATTGTGAATATAGTTGTGTCATAATGTCGTCCTTTATCGTACTGACTTTTGCTTCTGTATTTTACTTTTCATGACCTTTCTCCCATTCTTAAAGTGTACCAATCACCTGAAAAAAATAATCTGTGTACAGCTAGAAAGTATAAAATCAACCTCAAAAAACTTTGTCTGGTATTCTATAGGTCAACAGTTAATGAGCATGAAGAAAATAAAAGATAACATGAAAATGCTCGCGCGGAACCAAACTCAGAGTTTGGTTCCGCGCGAGCCTTTATCTTGGCCTATGATCTTGGCAAGCGCGTACGGGTGCGTCGAGTAGTCTACTCACGAGTCGCTTTTACGCTTATAGAGAGTGTAATTGAAATTGCAATATCTCTTTAGAGAATTAATATTTGAAGCCCATATTTTGAATATAATATAACGACATGCAGCCTCTAACATACAGAGCAAAATCATTTTTGGTGATTGGTACCCTTTAAAGATATTCCTTCTACTGATACCTACGCAACTCCTCCTTAAAGGGGAAGTCCATCCCGAAATCAAGTTGGTTTTAAAAGAAGGGAAATATCAAAGAAACAGATCAGTGAAAGTTTGAGCAAAGAAATGATAAAGTTATGAATTTTTAAAGTTGAAGTCAATCAAACACAAACTGGCAACTCCGTGACGTATCTTGCGAGCTCCTCTCTCATTTGTACTAAAGAAATCATAAATTTCAACTTTTTCTAAAGAAAATATTTAATCATACATGCAACGTATAATCATTGCACATGTTTTTACACAAAACTTGTATGAAACAAATGTTTTCCTTCATCAACAACTAAGAAAATGAAAATTTATAAAATTTTCTGTACAGTGTACAGACCAAATGCGATAGGAGCTCGCAAGATACATAATCGAGTTGCCATGCAATTTGTGTTTGATTGATTACAACTTCAAAAATTCGCAACTTTCTTATTTCTTGTCGGATTTTGCTCAACCTTTCACTGCGCTGTTTCTCTCATTTTTCTGCTTTTATTCAAATCAACTAAATACCACGGTGGACTTCCCCTTTAATTCCCCTATTTATTTCATTGTGTGTGTGCTTGTGTGTGTGTGTGTGTGTATTAATCTTCTTTCCATTCAATCAAATAGTATTTCATTCCCTTTTCTAGTAATGAGACGTCGTTTCACACATTGCTTCACATGCTTTAGATACTCATACCAAATTTGTCAAAAAACAAAAACAAGGTGAGCCAATACAATCCACACTTTCTGAAAAATATGAATGGGGTTTCATAAGTTTGCTTGAAGTGGTTCTTCTTCTTCATAACCATTTTCTTCTTCTTCTTTTTTTTTTTTCTTCTTCTTCTTCTTCTTCTTTCTCTTCTTCTTCTTCTTCTTTTTCTTCTTCGACGAGTCTTTCATCTTTTCGTTTGTCTTCAGCTTCTGCCGATATTCAGCACAACCTCCCATTTCATGTGTGTGCTGGTATTGGGAGGGTGGGGGGGGGGGGGGGTGGGGGGTGGGGGGCTATGAATGTGCCGACACATGAAAAAGATAAATGATAGGCTGTCCTTATTCTTCAACGTAAAGACGCCTGCTCCCCGGCTATGTCAGTAGTGCCGCTTCTGTGTTTTGTATTTTCTTTCTAAAGCGTTTCTATAGCGTATATACAATTAATAATTAATTCTATTAATTAATTCAATTGTATCGGTCTTACCTATATCGTAATGAAAAATTTAAAATAGGCTGCAAGAAAAAAGTCCTTGATCTTCTCTTGTATGAAAATCTATTTTCTTTATCCTATTTTACGCCCATCGTATACTCACCTTTTATTCTTCATGATGTTCTTCTGTAATCATGGTAATTTTCCTCCCCTTTTTGTAATGAGAGAAATATGCATTGACGCAAAATAACTACAATAACTTAACGATTTTCTCTCAGTTTCAGTGTCTGCCCTGCGGTAAACTAATTTTCAGGTAACCTTGTCGTGTACCACTATATAGTACACTAGCTAACTGGAGGCCGGGGGGGGGGGGGGTAGGTGGAGCTGAGAACATTTCAGCGTTGTTATAGACAACCCCGATAGCTTAATATCGTCATTATCGCAGCAAGGAGTACTGGAGAGAGGGCGTACAGATTTGTAATTACATCTAATCGTGCTCATGACTGTTGTGAGTGTCATGCATATATATAAAGCAATAAGAAGTCTGCAGACGACGATATCTTTCCCGCCAAGTCCGCGATGATATCGGATGAGATCACCATGGGCATGATGGGATGATTACTATGCGTCCCGTTAATTTATCTAAATCGCTATATTACCCTGTATTCACCAACTTTGACTCAGCTTTGAAGCTTTAAGATAACGATTGTTCTGCATTTTCGGATGACTTGATTTCGCCCATTAGCATCGCGATGATGATCCAATTATCAGCAAAGCGTTTTGACCGTGACTCCGTCTTCGTTAATTTGTGTATTTTTGAGAAACCAACACAAAATTAAACTCTCGGGACTAATACGGCTAGCTAAGGCGACCTCCTGTCCGTTCCAAGTGTTGACAATGCCGACGTTAAATTCATCTGCATTGTATAAGTAAGCATTCATTGAGGAAAACTTCGACGTTAGAATTGTTTCAACAATGTATTACGGATTGCAATCCAACCGTTCCTCTGATGGCTTCGGTGTAGTATTCAATGTAACAGACTTGATGATGACTGCGGTAAGTATTAGTAAAACTAAACCAGTTCTAATATCATTTGAATAATTTTGTTTTAATATAATTGCATAAATTTAACCGACTTAAAACAGTGATGTTCAAATTTCGTTTTCGTTGTCATGCAAGATGACTTCTTATAGGGATTTGCGTTAAAAAAAAAGAAACAAATTGTTCTGCTTGTATGTTTAATTTTTGGTCAGGTTTCTTGTTTTTTGCTTTTTGTTTTTAATTCAATGTCTTCTTTTGCACCTGTTGGGGATGAACCATCGATCTCTACCACATGAGATGAACCCGGGCAAGTGGTTGATAATTATTATGGAAGGCTACATGATAAAGACAATGGTTTAAACGCACTCTTTTTTTTTTCTTTATTTGATTATGCTTACATTCGATTTTATTATTTTCTTTTTCAATCTTGTACCTCACACTATGACCACAATTACTATGATTTTTATTGGCTTGAATTCATCCTTTCGTTATCAACTCCTGAAGTAGGCAATTATTCATGTTCTTAAAATAAAATCAATCTTATACAGTGATAAATCATTAGATTTCTGTCTAGTGTTAACATTTCTGGAAGGAAACGAATTAGACTGAGATTGGAATAGAATTGGGAATATCTTTTGTCAACCAACTTCACAAGAAGAAAAATTAGTGCGCTATTTTGAGACATTTTCTAAGGAATGAAAGCCAAACGATGACTATCTATTTTTATAACAGTCTTTCATAGTAGATGGTCTTGATATTATTGTCACTTAGCCAGACACTATCGAATAAATACATCATATTAATGATTATGACTCTAGGATTGAAAAGAAATTGATGGACCATTACCCGTTTTGTATGCCCGTATAACTGTTTTTTTCAAACGAGAGGATAATTATCATTTATTTCATCTCCATTAGATGTATTCATGATTCATGTAGTGATTTCTTGCATGCCTTTATATATACATGGATAAAATCGGTGCACACCGTAAAAAGAAAATTGCCTAACATGAGGGTAGTTATGTTTTTGTTGGGGTTTTTGTTGTTGGTTGTTTGTTTGTTTTGTTGTTGTTGTTTTTTTTTATATTTTGTTTTTGTTATTTTTATTTTTTATTTTATTCTTCCTCTTTTTCTTTATTTTTTATTTTCTTTATTTTTTTTTTTTTTGGGGGGGGAGCTTAATTTATAGTAGTAGTGATCTCGTTTTGGCAAATATTACCCAAGTTGGGCATAAAATAGCCCGAAATTGGTCCGATCTAGTAGGTCCATCATGGTCAGATACATGACTGCCCTCATATTGGGCAATTTTTTTTATTCTGCATTTTAAAGAGTTTCATGATAAAGCGTTCCGTGGCAATTATATAATGCAAAATTCGTGATAACATACTTTGGTACATTTCCTTGCTTGTTATTTTAGATTTCAATGAAAGTTTGTATTCGCCCTTATGAGCATCAAGGCATTTTCTCTATCGTTTGTGATCATGAACAACTTCCCGCTGACGTAGTGCCGGTGAAACCTGTAGTACTATTAAATACCCTGAATACACTACGACGTCGGTTTAATGAGTCACACATCGGTTCAGATCACGAGGCCAATCAGTAATGATACAGGTGAATCACGTCACTGGATGATCCTGGGGAGGGGGCACAGGAGGACTTGCCCCTCCCGGCAAAACTTGATCTGGCATATCATGCTATAAGCTGACACTAAAAACAAAAGAAGAATGTGCCCCCTGAGAGTTCCTTTTGATTTTCAGAGAATTTTAGAGTAAAAAGTTAATTGAAAGAAGTAATAAGCTCCACTTATTTGTTGCTAGTCGGAAATTTATAGGGTAGAAGAAACGATATGTGACAACCTTCCATATTTGGGGGCCTTTGCCTGTTTGCTCCGGCCCCTCCCGAAGGCCAAATAATCCTGCATCCGCCACTGCACTTGACACTTTGAAAGGCCTGATGGTCATTTATTCATTGAAATCTAAAAAGGAAAACTAGTGATTTATATTACATGAAGTTTTGAACCCACACAATTCTTATAAGACATTAATCTATTTTTGGCCACTCCCCATCCACATGTGAATGGGTACCCGAATAGATAATGATACAGTTTGTGCAGTTATTTGATAGACAGACCTATAGCAGTTATTATTATTATTATTATATTATTATTATTATTATTATTATTATAGCTAAAATTATTATTATTATCATTATAGCTAAAATTTATTATTATTATCATCATCATCTTTATTATTGTAATCACTATTATTATTATTGTTATCATTATTATTATCATTATCAAAAAGAACCGACTGCAACAATATTAAAACAGAATACATGTATACAGTGCGTCCCAAAAAAAGTTAACAGTTTGAAAAAGTCTCCCCAAATAAATATTTTAGAATATTTTCCATAAATTTTCATTCCTGTTGATAGCTTGGAGCCTGTCCTATGCAATAACACCAATAAAATCTGACTTGTTATTAAGCTTGAGTGATCAAAAACCACTTTTGTGAAAAAGTGCAAAAATCAGACTTGACAAGAATTGGTATTTGTCCTGACTTGTGTGAACGAAGTTAAGAACCGTTTGGAATTGACAGTTGAAAAAAGTCTCCCCATTTAAATATTTCAAAATGTTTTCAGGAAATGTTCATACCTGTGGAAAACTTAGGGTCTCTTCTGTCATGACACCAAAATATCTCACAATATTTTATGCTTGAGTGAGCAAAAGCCAATTTTTGTGAAAGGGTGCAAAATCCATACTTGGCAAATGTTTGTTTATGTTCTAGCTGGTATCAGCAAAGTTTAGAGGCATGAAAAGGCTTTAAAATGTTACATTCTGATCATTAAAAGACAATTTATGAAAGAACAGACTTTGTTCACTGTATGTCTTGATATATCCCATCAAAACTTTATGGGTGAGTGAGCAAGCCAGGTAAAATTAAAAGACTCACCAAAAGTAACATTTTGAAACACTCAACAAAGTAGTTAATTGCTCACTCAAGCAAAAATGTTGATGGGAATCATGGGATGTGTAATGACATACTTAGAACAAAGCCTGTTATTTCATAAATTTCCTTTTATTGAACAGAATATGGAAATTTCTAAGCCTTTTCATGACTCAGCTTAGCTGATACAAGCCAGAGCCAATATCAATTCTTGTCAAGTCTGGATTTTGCACCCTTTCACAAAATTGGCTTTTGCTCACTCAAGCGTAGAATATTGGCTGATATTCTGGTGTCATTTGGTAGAAGAGACCCTAAGCTATCCACAGGCATGAAAATTTCCTTAGAAAAGTTTGAAATATTTATTTGGGTAGACTTTTTCCAACTGTTAACTTTTTTTTGGACGTACTGTAGATTGCGTATTATGCTATTTTATATGTTATTTTCTCGATTAATAATGAGCATTTCATGCTCTAATCAGTCAATGGGCATTATCCATCACAGAGTAAGGTGGGGCATGTAATTGGCTCACCGCCCGTATCATAAATAATTGCTAATTTTATCACGTGGAACTTATGTTACTGTTGGAAACCTACGTTATGGATTTTCAGATGTATGGAGATAGTTTCGAAGATTTTTGTAACACTCAAGAATGATATTTATCTTAGTAACGAGTTGCATGTAATCAATTTCTATATTCTACTGTCCCATATCCATATTCAGTTTGTATTTCAATATCATATCTTTCTTTCTCGTAAGGTTCTTGAGCTTTTGATCATGACAGCTTTATTTTTTTACCGTGTTTATGTTTCCGTCAGGTCCGTAGAATCAGTTAAGAATGAAGTGCTTCTCATTCTCACGCAATTAGATCTAACGTACATGGTAGGTTTGTAGTATAAAAGAGGTTTATGCCCGCTTACCTACTTCAAGAAATGTACTTATTCGCCATTATCATTTAGTTTGAAGAAATCCATTAGGGGTCACTAAATAAAACGACCATTAATGATACTCATATCCATCATTGGCCTATAGGGAATTATCTCAAGATAGAATTGACTTCAGTTTGAAGGATTAGGTTAAAATGAAGAGTCTGCTGCATGAGAGCCAGAAGGGCGTTAACTCTTATGCTTCAACATTATATAGGACTAATGATAGACTCTTTGAACAAACCTGTATATGAAGTACCTCGTGACGTATCTTTGTTAAAAGAAACATTGAATATATGCACAAACAATGATTACAGAATGCAAAATTGAAAAAAAAAGAAGAAGAAGAAAGAAAGAAAAAAAGAAAAGATGCCGTTGAAATTCAGAGAGAGAAAAAACAAAGGTGTTTGCGACCTGCAGCTATCGAGGAGCTATCAAACCAATGCCGTATAAAAGAAATGAAAAGAAAGTAACAAGCACGTGCTTGCAATAACTACATGTTTATTCTGGAACAAGCTATATGGCATTTTTACACGGCAGATTGGCCTCGAATTTCATTTCCTTCCTTATAAAAGAGAGTGATAATTTTGACAGCACGTAACAGGTTAACCTTATAAGGGGTTTCGTGACAAGCTGTCATTGTAAGGAATTTGATAAGTTTCCTTCATATACAGTGTTTGCGTTATGGCATTCTCACGGCTTGCTAATAAAAATTTAATTGCATGATATCGTATACTCTATAGGAAACGTTCACCCAGTATCTGTGATTTTATTCCATTTTTTCTTCTTTTGGTACACTAATTAAGTGTACAGGAAATTCATAATGGTTATTGTAAGATGACACTAATAATCTATCGAAAGATAATATGATATGGATATGCCTACCCTGTCGACTTGGAAATCACCACAGCATAATGTTAAACTGTAAATGAACTCTACGTTGTGGTCTGGTGGATATCAAAGTCATCGGACTATGGGTCATATACGGGGTTCAAATCTCAGCCATGGTACTACTACATGTATATCATTTGGAAAGACATTAATGTACATTTGCCACGCTTCATCCAGGTGAAGTAAACTTGGGTATAGAATTTCCTTAAAAGTTCGAGTGCTAATCGCTTTCTTGACGAGTTATTTGTGAGGAATGCTAAAACATGGAAGGTGGGCAATTTAAGCGTTTTAAATACCCGACTCTTACTGTGCCAAGGGGTTTAGCTCTCTTCAAAATTTTACCAAAATGTGATCAATGCTTACTTGTCAGATGTCTGCACTTCATTAACCACCTCTTGTTTCACAAAATATGGTGTACAAAACTTGTAGGGAATTTATGACCATTTCTTATGATACCAAACATTATTCCTTCACCCAACTTTATGCAAAAGAATTATTGAAAATTACATTTGAGTTTCTTTTTAGTCCATTATTTTGTTTGTTTCTCATTTCTTTACTATTGTTTAATGTTAAAATAAGGTAACATTTTTTTTTAAACCTGCAATTTTCTCTGAAAATTTCTGTGGTAGCATATAATTATAATCATATATTTTATAGAATGCTTGATTTATGCTCAAGATCTTTATATACATTGACCATCATATACCTTTCCTGTGGACGAGCGATTGGTGAATGAAAATGACAAGTCTGTCTGTCACATATATGTGACATCGGCCCTGAAAGTGCTAAAGGGAATAACGTTTTAATTACTATTATTATTATTATTATTATTATTATTATTATTATTATTATTATTATTATCATTATTATTATTATTATTATTATTATCATTATTATTATTATTATTATTATTATTATTATTATCATCATTATTATTATTATTATTATTATTATTATTATTATTATTATTATTATTTATTATTATTATTATTATTATTATTATTATTATTATTATTATTATTATTATTATTATTATTATTATTATTATTATTATTATTATTATTATTATCATCATCATCATCATCATCATCATTATTATTATTGTTATTATTATTATTATTATTATTATCATCATCATCATTATTACTTTTATTGTTATTATTACTACCGCTACTACTACTACTACTACTACTACTACTTTTACTCCTACTATTATTATAATGATGATGATGATGATGATGATGATGATGATGATAAATGCAGAGACATTTTTTTACTGATTCTTACGCCCTGTATTCTTTGTGAAATCTAAAACCGGACGGGTGTGATTGCACCAGAATGAAACGTAGTAACATGTTCAGACATAGAAAAAAAAAGGGGGGGGGGATGGTGTAAAGATCTCGCCCCCTCCCTTTTCAGATAATCCTAGATCCTATATACCCTGATATAAGGTAAACTAAGATAATACTTGTAACAAGTGCATACGGAGGTACTTGAGTATATATGGTAATGATATGCACAAGGAAATAGAAGTTTCAAGTTTGTTTCTTTGTTGAGGGAAATTTTCCTGATTCCCGAAGGACGCCGTTATTCAATGCTCTCTTTAAATGAATGATAGGGAAAGTCCAAGCTATTTTATCCCATGTAATGATTGTATCCTTCGGTAAGACAAAGCTATACGATTATTAAAACTGAAATTATGGATTAAAGCTATATTAATAGTGTATGATTAGCAGTCGTAATAGAAAAGGTATACCTCGATAACACCAGAACGTTATTGATAACGGACAATTTACTTTTTTTGAAGGTAGGCTATTTTATTCAGATGTTTTCTGTTATCATTGTATAATGTTAATAAACGTTGCAGTTAGTTTACACAGATACTTTTCTGTCCTTGATATAAGTCTTTCTAAAAGTATTAATATTACCAACATAAACATCAAATGTATATAGTTCCATTTTCTTCTATTTATCCAGCTACACCCCCGCATGCAACTCGTTATTTATGTCATAATAATTCTCTGCATAATAACATTGATTTAGGCAGGTTGCCTGACAAAAAGTCAGAACTCCTTGAAAATGTAAACAAAACAGGAAGAAAATAAACAACAACAAAAACAGCATAAAATCTTTTCAAAATTAAAAAAAAAGAAGCAATGATTATATTTGAACCTAACATTTTAGTTCACTGCATTGTCAGCATTCCATAGACCACAGAATATAATAGATCGAATCTTTGCAATAAGGCTTACGCGACATAATTTTGTGCTCTATTACCATGGCTAAAATGAGAAGTAGTATATAAACAGCGAACGGTCTTGTTTATTACATTGTAGAAATAATGATTGTATATGGGTATTCACTTAAGATGAAATACATGTATGTATGGCCCTATTTTTCTTTTCTTTTCGATTCACTTTCGCGAGTGTATATATATTTGGAACAATGGTTAACAATGGTCAGTCATACATGCATTAAGAGGGATTATTGTTATATTCTTTTGTGTGTAAGCTTTTGTTTAATCAATGTTTTTTCTCTCTATAAAGTATCTCTTGACATTGTCAGGCAGTTTCGAGACGGCGCATCGTTTCACTTCTATCTCGCTTCGATTGCAAGCTTTAGTCAGTGGCGTATAGAGTAGGATCAAACATTTGGGGACTCTGGCATATAAAGGGGGGGGGGGGCGTCTGTCTTACTCGATGGATGTCATCAAACAGGGTCATTGATTGGTAGATGTCCGATGTGGAATAGGTTATTTTCACGTTCCTTCTCCTTTTCTTTTTCCTTTTCTTCTTTCTCTTGCTCTTTTTTTTTTTTTTTTTTTTTTTTTTTGGGGGGGGGGGGGGTAACGTATTGGACCCCAAATGATAAAAAACCCTGGACTTCTTTGATAGTAACTTGAAGAAGTATTTCACCTTGGGGGGGGGGGGGGGCTTTTACAGGCCCTCTGAACAAATTGCCTGTTGAAAGCCAGAAGGGCGTTTACTATCTATTTTAACCCGTTGACTACTGAATTCTCTCATTCCCATAGGCTTAATACAGGGAGCACTCGGTTCCCGTGGGCAATGGGTTAAGATAGAAAAATATTGAAAATATTAAAAGAGTTCCTGCCATTCTTGTTCTCGATATTATGGTGAAGATCCCAGTGTGAGACCGGGCTAGGATTATTACAAAACTGAAGTTTGAAAAAGTGAAAGTTTCTGTAGTTTTGTATGATTACCGATCATTATGGTAATAGGGGCCTCGATGACACCGCGCTAATATTCTTCTTTTTTCCTTTTTAATAATAATCTTCTTTTACCATTTTACCATTTACATAGATAATTTCTCCTGGACAAGTGTGTGATTGAAAAATATTGGTATTTCGAGCTTCGTACGTTGACATAAATATCATTATTTTCAGTATGATTTCACCCCGCTACCCATGCCCCATCTCATAATTCATTGGAAACAATAATTGCTCATGTTGCCTGAAAAATACCGGAGTGTCTTAAAAATATACTCACAAAGCAATGAACATTATGACCATGCTTCTCTAAAAAAAATAAAATTGGAAACTAAACTTTTAGCTTGCTGCCTTGGCCGCATTCGATAGACAACTCTTATCGATTGGACTTACGCGACTCAATTAGTGTTCTATTACCATGGATACCATAAAAAGTAATGTAGACATAGCAAACGTTATATAGTTTGTGACATTGTATAATGATTGTAAGTTTTCCCATGAGATAAAAGGTGGATGCATGGCATTATCCGCACAGCTCTCATCGCGGAATCTTTTCAAAAATCTCTCAAGACCCATCTCTTCAATTTGAAAAAGTAATCATTTGATGACCTGAATGATCGAACGCTTAAAAAACCCAGGAGGGGGTTTAAACCATGGTTTAAACCGAACCTCCTTTGTGAATTCGGGCCAGTAAGTCTAAACCTATAATCGGGGAGGAGAGACCCGAGGGTTATGCAGGGATTCAGTTCGTATTCCCACTCCCAGGCACAGGTGACGCCGAATACAACAACAACAACAACAACAACAACAACAATAATAATAATAATAATAATAATAATAATAATAATAATAATAATAATAATAATAATAATAATAATAATAATAATAATAATAATAATAATAATAATAATAATAATAATAGTAATAATAATAATAATAATAATAATAATAATAATAATAATAATAATAGTAATAATAATAATAATAATAATAATAATAAAAATAATAATAATGATAATGATAATAGTTATAATAATAATAATAGTAATAAAAATAATGATAACAACAATGATAATAATAATATAATAATAATAATAACAACAACAAAGATAATAACAATAATGATAATAATAATAACAATAACAGTAATAATGATAATAGTAATAATAAAAATAATCTTAAACCCAAGTGAAATCTAACCTTAACCATGCTTATATCTTTTACGACATAAAACCGGAGCAGTTGTCACCGGCGCATAATATTATCGCAGCACCGATTGGGTTAGAATTAAGAACTAATTCTCGACTTTCTAACTTGATTTAAATAACTTGGGGATGTGCAAATCTTCGTTATTGCTGTTTCTTGAAGAAATGGGTGTGAGTGGATGATCTAAGGAAAAGAGAGAGCGATTTGGCATATCTTCAGAACACATGAAATACAAAAGGAAAATGTGTCCCCTAATCATTATTGTGCCCAGCCGCGGAGCCAAATTTCTAACCAAAGAGGCACCTGAAATGTCCATTTCATGCAGGGATAGTTTTTATAGTTTTTCGTTTTGTTTTGTTTATTCGAGGGTTTGCTTCTTCGAGGGTTTGCTTCCTCTTGCTATTCCAGGCAGTTTTTAGAATCCTTTCACCTCCATCTCGCTTCGATTTTTTTTTTCTACTTTGCTTATACTAACCTCTCTGAGAGCTACAACTAGTCTTCAGTATTTTTCTTTGTCAGAAATAAGAGAAAAGGCAACAACATTGTAACCGAAATGTCACGAATGCTTACATACGCATCCAGTGATTACTCACTGAAGAAAAAATGACATTTTACGGCCGATTAAAGGTTTGTTGAAGGCATGTTACCCATCCGTGCTCAGCGCATTAAGCTTGAATGTTTTCCAGTGATTAATTTTGTAGAATAACTGACATGAGGTTCATAAAAAAGGTGAGTCATTGCTGCTATTAACATCACAGTTTTTCTCAGATATATCATTTACTGGTGTTCTCTATTTTACCTCTTTTCGTTTGTAAATGTAATGTGACGTATATACCCTCTGCGTCCTGCAATCGAACAAATAGATAATTTTATGTATCAATTTTTCATAATCTGGAGTCCATCGCACAAGCATCGTACATGGCAATTTTTGTAAATGGAAAAGGAACCTCCCCCACAAAATGAAAACAACAACAAACAAAACAAGAAAATACTTTAAATATATAACAAAAAAATCCTTTGAAATTTTTTTGGGGATTATCCTTATGATGATTTGGCGGAATTAAAAAAAAAGTTAGAACACGATAAAAACTACTGTCGAAAAATAAACTCAAGGGCAATTTCAAAGGCCTATTGTACTGCCCATAGAAATCAGGTTCGGATTACGTAATACGCCATTGCAATGTTCGCACATTTCTAAAGGTGATAGACAGGGCTATTGAAATTGCCTTCAGTTGATTTTTCGAAAATAGTTTTTATCGTGTTTTAGGTACTTTTTAGAAATGGATTATTCATGAATGTTTGATTACTACCAGTTGACTTATCCAATATCATAATTATGTGCAAACAACAATAATAGATTAGTCCGGAAAGATATTTCAAAATTTCAGGCAAAATTATTTATCTTTAGAATGTTTAAAATGATAAATTCCAACCCCCCTTTTTTCTTCGCATTTCTTTTGTATTCCCTGTCAATTTTCCGAGTTTAATGGGATGGAAATTGAAACTAAAACAAAATATTTATTTAATATACATTCATAGAGTGCATGAATGACGTTACCTAGCAGTAGATGAAAATATAGAAAACGTTTTAAATGCTAATATATCTGAGTAACAATGTGATGTGAATTGAGAGGATGACGTCAAGAGGTTATATTTATGCCAGCGACTACGAAATTAATCACACAAAAACATACAAACGCAATGGGGAAACACCCCTTTCAGTAATAACTTTACGAGCCGAGCATATATGTTGCTGCTTGGCATAATCCTTTGAACCGTGTATTGTATTGCTGCCATTTGCTGGATGCATCTGCCTGACAAAAGTTAATCTTTTTTTTTCTTGTTAAATGTGGCTGCCTAAAACATTCTACGCATGTATTTAAAATGTTTTGCGCAACAGTTTATGCATTATTAATAATTGCACACCCCACCCCCCCCCCCCTCTCTCTCTATCTATTCATCTTCCCCCTCTCTCTCTCTATCTATTCATCTTCCCTCTCTCTCTCTTTGTCTCGTATCTTCCTCTCTGCCTCTGTCTGTCCCTGTCTGTCTATCTGTCTCTCTCTGTCTGTCTATCTGGCCCTGTCTGTCCCTGTCTGTCTATCTGTCTCTCTCTGTCTGTCTATCTGGCCCTGTCTGTCCCTGTCTGTCTATCTGTCTCTCTCTGTCTGTCTATCTGGCCCTGTCTGTCCCTGTCTGTCTATCTGTCTCTCTCTGTCTGTCTATCTGGCCCTGTCCGTCAGCTGTCTGGCTCTGTCTGTCTTTCTCTGTCTGTCTGTCACTGTCTGTCTGTCTGTTTGTCTCTGCTTGTTTGTCTGTCTATCGATTTCTCCTAGCTCTGTCTGTCTCCATTATTTCTATTGCTCCCCCTCCCCCCCCCCCCCTATCTCTCTTCTCACTTATCACCCCTCTTTTCTCGTTTTCTTTCTCTTCCTCAGTATTTCCTCTCTTTCTTGATTAGTCTTTCTAGCAATCTCGACTTCTGATTAAACATGTTGAATAAATAATGTTGAATAATCCTTATTCGCTTGAATAGAATCATAATGCGTATAATGAACTATGTATATGTGTTGTCCATGCATGTTAAAAGATAATCACTCCGATGTCTTCATGTTCACCTTGCCGGGCTCGAGGAGATAAGATTCTATCTTGATTTACATCATAAAATGTAGCAGAGGTAATTAATAACCGCCTCAAAAGTAAACCGACAACTATCACTGACGTTTTCACAGCTGGTGAAGGAGATCTGTATCACGTATTCATAATTATGTCGGGTATTATGAGTGGAGAAATAAACATGCATTGAATCAAGACATAGTTGTAATAGCGCCATCCAATAACAACCCTATCTGATGTGTCTACATTCTACCTTCCTTGCAATTATTTTAAAGCCAGTTCGTAATTAGTTCATGGTACAAAATGACCCTGAAATGACCCAAATTTGTAATCATACACACGCATTATTTTGTTTTGGTGGACGTGGACGCGCTACTTGTTGGTAAAAACCGGTAAAAACCATAGGTAAAAACCACTTATGGTAAAAATGGTAAAAACCTATGGTAAAAACATACTGGGTGCGCGCAAAAAATTGCGTACAAAATGACAGCGGGTAAAGGTCAAATATTGTACTCGGTACAAATGACCTTTATCTGCACATGTGCAAATTATTATGAACTGGCTTATATTGCCATTCAGGTGTAGCACCTTATTTTTGGTTTTTGTGAATCTTTTTTTTTTGTTTTGTTTTTGTTTTGATGATCAGTTCATTAATCCATTATTCATGCATAATTGATTTCCCCGTTTGACAAATCTGCTTAGGATTTACATATTATGCACATAGAAATGATTTGTCCAATCTCTTCTTTCCCTCAGAATACATCAAAGGTAGATATGCCATCATTACACAACGGTTATGGAGTTAATACTGTCGAGACTATCCCTTTCATCCATGTATTTTATCTGTGGGGGCAGTTGTATCGGCTATGAATACAAAATTGGCAGATGTGATAAATGTCCTTTGTAATATCTAGAAAAGCAAGTATCCCCAACCATATTTTTGACTCCAAACTTGGACAAAATCATAGGATAGAGGGCGTTTATCCTTCTAATGTAAAAATGTCTCTAAAGTGTGCAGCGGGAGCGAAGATGGCGACACGTTGGAATGTGCGCATTATTTAGCTGGATTTTTTTTAAAACGTACTCACAGCCAAAAGTTATAACACTTTGTATTAATGCAGGTCATCGTCTTTGAAAAGCACTTCTTAATAACTTTAACATTGCTTGTCATCAAGTGACAGTTCAGCTATACTTACCGTCTAGCTCGGTGGACTTTCATGCCAGGGTTTGTCTAGAAACTTATTGTTGTTCTCATCAAACAGTAAGGTTGCCAAAAACTTGCTTCATTTCAGGTTCGTATAGTTCATCCTTACCAGAACTTAATGACAAATATTTTCAGCAAGCCTTTTGAAATTCATAAAAAGATGCTTCAGGGCCCCGTCTTAAAGAGAGTTGCGATTGATTCGAAGTGAATGCAACTTGAAATTAATCGCAACTGTATACTTAGGAGATAGGAGTTGCGATTGAATTTTATTTGCGATCGATTCGAATCAGTCGCAACTATTTAAAAGGCGAGGCCCATGATGTCTTTGAGATATCTTATTATTCTATGGTTTCTGAAGTTTTCCTGTCAATCCCTCCACTGTTTTTAATTTTTTAATTTTTATTCCTTTTTTATCATGACTGTTGAAATATACAACGATAAACAATGCAGGCCCCCTGCATTGCTGAATGTGTTCCTATCACTGATCATAGCCACATATACATAATAACGAGACTTATTATAATGTCAGAGATTTCATTTGGGAATACTGTGGGCAGGATGGGTGAATAACGATATTCGATGTTTTATCTATACTGGCTGGATCATCTGACATTTTGTTCTGAAACGAAGATAAATGAGGCATATCACTATATTAACTTAACAAAAATTGGCTCGAGGATAATGGGTTTTTTTTATCACCATCATGCGCAGCTGGAAATGCATGCGCGTTGGCTATTATGATTAACCATTACTCTGCCCAAATCTGTTTATATTTTGTACTGGATTATAATTGAATGAGCGACTGAGATGAGTAACTTGCAAACCGGGAAAAGGGTGTAACATGTCCATACTTTTGAATGTGTTACCAGGCAACAGAGAAAATGGATTTCCTCGTTGAAACGGAATTCCCTTACGTAACGTGATTTACTAACCCCTTAGTGATTTGGTAACTTTGTAGAGGCTTGATAAAATCTGAGCTACCTGGCCTTACATGCTATCAGTGTATGTAATATGGTGTAAAAATGAAGCCCAGGAAAAAAAAAAGCACTTCAAAATCATCATGTGCTTCACAGAATTATGCAAGTGACCGGAAATGCCAGACTCATTTTCCCCCATAGACTCAGTGTTAGACTAAAGCGTATGGCCATGCGCTTTCGTAAATGGGAGTATTCAGTCATAGATATCTTAATAATAGCATTATATATTTGAAAACCTTTCTATGCCTGGCTATTTATTTATCCTTCTGAACATCATTATACAAGACAGATATCAAAATTCAACAATTTATTAAATCAAGCCTCCACAAAGTTACCGAATCCCTTTTTTTAATGCTACACTCTTGGTGACCATACAAGCCTATCATCCTGATCATGAAATTATTCTCTCATTCCTACTTTTATTTTGGGCTATTTTGTACCCAGAACGTTAATTAATTATAAAGGTAATTAGGCTTCATTCATATTTTTCCCCTTTTAATTATGTGCTACTTTTGATGAAAATTTGATATTATTCAGTAGTTGGGGCTGGTCACATAATGTTTATGATTTAATCATCCAAGTCTCATGTTCTTAGTTTCTTTAGTGAGGACATTAGGTTCACACTTATATCCATAAATTATTACCGTAATATAATTATGGAACAAATAATACTGGCAAAGCTACGTCAAAGCAACCTTTTGTTTATAGTAACGCATGATTACAAAACATTGCGACGATAATATTATTCATATGTCATTTCTTATTATTTATGGTCGTGGAATCTACAAAAGTGTCAAAACATTGACGTCATATTGCGCGCTAGCGACACTTGCTCGTTTTTGGATATTCACTTATCAATGTTTCCATCAATATTCTGATGAATAGAATTTAACACGGAATTTGAGCCTCACGGTTGCGGATTGGGGGAAGGGGGGGGGAGGGGTACTTTCGGCCCGTGCCCCCTTTTGAAGACCTTAGTCTTTCAACAACAACAAATTGCCCCATTAATTGTGTATTTTTCAGAGTTTTGCCCCCCCCCCCCTCCTTGACAAAAATCCTGCATCCACCTCTGATGTATAAGCGACGCTTCCTAACAGAAAGTCACCCACGCTTCAGTTTCAACCAAAAAAAACAACAACAACAAAAATAGAAATGAGACACCTTGGACTAACGTTATATTCCAGTCATACCCAGGTAGATGATTTGGGATAATAATAAGAATAAAAGCGACACCTACTCAACTGAATTAGATGTCATGCCTCATAATTATATTATGATAGATTCAACAGTCCTATCCACTCATGCCTGCATGCAAATCTTGGAGGAATTTAATGAGAAAGGAATGAAATGATGGTGCTCGTGACATAGATATAATTATAAGATGGGGGCGCTATGCAATAACTCTGATTACAGTACCTTTATATAGAGAGTAGCGACATGGACGTCTGACTTTTCGGGAAACAAAATGGCGTTTGAATTCTTTCTATTGAGAACACCCAGGTGCTCATCGGAATTGAATAGAAATGTTGCATAGCAGAGGAAACAAAATGGCGTTCAAATCATGAGTTGTCGCTACTCTCTTTATGTAGGTACTCTAACTCTGATTAGAGTACCTCTATTAGAGAGTAGTGACAGCTCATGATTTGAACGCCATTTTGTTTCCACTGCTATGCAACATTTCTACTCAATACCTGGGTGTTCTCATTAGAAAGAATTCGAACGCCATTTTGTTTCCAGAAAAGTCAGACGTCCATCTCGCTACTCGCTAAATAAAGGTACTCTTAACTCTGATCAGGGCCCTAGCTCTGATAATCACTATGAAGACAGTGATTGGAGGGAGACAATCCATGCTTTCCAATGCAACCAACCTTACAAAAATTACGAGGAACTAAGTTATTGCAATATTAGGGTTAAGCTCAACTGGCAAGTCTGACTTCTACCCAAATGCTCGTCAGCCGTCGGTTCAACTACTGAACATAATATATAATGACAGATTTAAAAATTATCAGTGAAATTGGGACGCCGCACCCTATATTTGTATTGCTCTCTTATTTTGTCCTGGTAATGTTGTTTTATTTAATGTATTTTTGAGTATGATGATCAAATTTTGGTTATGAAGTTCGTTTCCTTTCTTTGTTAGGTTAATTTTCCTCTTTTTTTTTTCATTTAAAAAAACCCATGTTGTTGTTGATCGAGTGCTTTGTTGATTATTGAATAGAATTAGGTCTCTAATTTTGGGACACGTTCTGTTTCCTGTTATCAATCTGAATCCTGACATCAATTGCTCTCGACAAGTGCACTGTTGCCAAAAACTAAGCTCTTTTTAATAGAAAATGACGTAAAGTGGGCCGGGTTTTATCCAAGTAACTGGCAATTGCTTTCAACAAAATGAAAGAGGTCGCAGCTGCTTAAAACTAATATTGAATGCTAGTGATTGCACTGTATTTCGAGAAAAAGATATCCAAAAATCATGCAGTCCTCAGACTATGGAGGAAATAAATTTCGCCATGTGTTGTTATTATCAATCGGTTGTTTAGACCAGTAGAATTTACCAAATTCCATTAAAACGCTTAAAAAGAACAAATCAGGATTTTGATGATGCTGGTATTCTGTTTTGATACTGGTGCGTTAATTGTACTTGATCTAACCTTTCTTTGTGTAATACTCAGCGTTTATAAATTTCCCTGCAAAATCCCCTTTGACAAATACATCATTTATATGTATAGTTAGTAAACATACAGAAAATTAGGTTAAAGTGTGAGATAATTTTTGACCTTCGTCAATCTCAAATTAGACCTGTAACTGCAAAAAACAATGCAATGTAAATTATGTATGATCATTATTTAGTTTTTGTTACACAAAATATTTCATATTAATTCATCAGATATAGACGAATATTATGTGGATATATGTATATCTTTTCTCCACTTGATAAAGGAAGAGGCTTCTAAATAAACCGTTGTTGGAACTAAGCATGATATTTGTCCGGATTTTGTTCTATAAATACATGTATATATATATATATATATATATATATATATATATAATATATATAATATATATATATATATATATTATATATATATATATATATTATATATATATATATATATATATATATATATATGCGAAGATACCAATCTTTAACATTTCGACGGCGTCTCGGTAAATTGTATAGTGTGAGATTGATGAGACAGGAGACAAAGGACGTAGCTGAACTTCAACTTTATTAGATCAAGCTTTCGGCCTTCCCGGCCTTCTTCAGGTTAGAAAAAGTGAAGTTTCGTTGAGGGTGACTAATGTATGTGTGTGACAGGTAGTTTTAATGGCCCTAAATGAGCAAGCCTGTTCTTTGAACTATCGCCAGGTTAAACATGTATGAGTGTCTGTGACACATGCGTGACACATGCGTGAAATAATGTGGTTATTTTTTAGGCGCATCCTTCCAGTGTGGAAATTAATCACTTTTCACTTCGTTCCAAAATGAGTTTGTCATCCGATCTGAGCATAGCTGACGTCTACCTACCCATTATTGATGTATAGCGCCAATGGAGAATATTCATTTCATTTTTCGCTCCATCAACATTAAATTACAAGTTTGGTTGTTGAAAGGTAGGTTCTGAATACATGTACGTTGAGAATGAAATCTCTTTCCAATTTTTTTTTTATTGAGATCTTAACATGCCAACTTGGGTGTCAAAATGCAATCTTTTCTTTAGCTTCAAGCAGAATGGTAGTGTTCTCTGCTTGTTTTTTTTTTTGTGTGTGTGTTTGTTTTGTTTAGTTTCTTTTCCAATTATTACATTAGATGCAAATTCTAATATTCCCTTCAAACCCATCAATGTACCAGCTCACAGAAGCGTTCCCCCGTGCGTGAATTCCCCCAAAATGAAACAGAGACTCTGTGATATCAATTTTCGTATACGTTCAACGTATATACGCATCAACCTCTCAAAGGTATATTCATCATGTTCAAGATATTGGCCTTTCTATCGCTAATGTGTTTGCACAGTCCTTGACAATTATAGATGATTTTATACGATTAGTCTTGGGATAATGGTAGAGAACACTAGAAGTCTACTCCCCACAGACAGTGATAGATCTAGACTATATATGTGATATTGTCTGGCACATGCAAATGATTTTAATTGTGTTTGTATTATTTTAATGGTTGATGCTGGTGTCCGTAATAATGTCTCTAAAATCGCCGACAAGCGAATCTGGCCGGAAAGAAAGGGGGGGGGGGGCACACGTGATAAAAATTAGACTCATTTCTTTTTCAGTGCTGTGTAGTAAAAGTATATTGTAGATTTTGTGTGGCCGAGGGGGGGGGGGGGGGGGTTGAGGTGGAGGGGACGTGTCCCCAGTGCCCCCTGGATCGGCCGGTGCGATTCATAAACACGCGTCGGGATTACATGGAATGCATAATCTTGTGAAAGAGCCTATAACGGTGATTATGCTGCACAGTATTATATGGATCAATAAAGTATTGAAATCCAATTTGATCGAGTACCAGCGCATCTCAAAGCGATTTCCTCGTGGTAGGCAGGGACTCTCCGGATATGAAAAACATCACATTATTCAAGAGCATATGCCTCTCATCAGGATGTCTGAAATCTGAGAAAAAAGAATGAACTGCTCTCGTCTAATTGAAAAGAGGAGGAACAAAAACTGGTTTAATGATATTTTCTTCTCCGAATGAGTATTTGCTACAGCATACTTTCGACATCAGTGCAACTCACAGTTCGACGAAGCGTCGTAAAAGCTTCGTAACCGGACGCACTGACGTAATTTTTATCCTCAGATAAAACGATCTCTTAAGGATGTCGGTACATGTCGGCACTGCACAGAAAGAGGACAGATGTCTTCTTGGGCAGGCTTGTTTATTACTCTCTTAAAAATATAAAGTCTTCTTTCCGCCATTACCGCGCAAAATACCCTTTTTTTTTCCTTTCTTTTTGCTGTAGAGGCGATTTAAATATCATATTTCCGTCATCATTTTCTTTTTTTATGGAGGAAGGATCATGTTTCTATTGTTCGATAAATCATTCGGTATGACCATCACTAGAAATGTTAATATGAATTCAATGGCATCCTAGCAAGGCTTGAGTGAGTCTGATTCATGTTATACGTCAAAACATTCGACAATGGACAGATTTCCCGGATTATAACGTTTGCCTTTCACGGTTTTCTTCTATGCGCTATTGGTTTGGAGTATATTCGTTTTGAACGCAGGGATATCCAATTGACTTACGGAGGCTGAGATTTCGCGGATTGAGTAATGGTTGATAATATTTTTGGGGAAAAGGAAGGGCCCAGAATTCTCGGTGACTATAATTGAAGAGTTCATCTGTCTATCTATTCTACCTCATCATGGGGCAGGTAATATGCGTAGATATCAATGCAAGTGATTATAATAATTGGAATGATTTCCATATAACAATTCTTTTTATGTTTACGTTTTGTACTTTACCCTTGCTGTCTGTGTCCACCCCAGGCCTTACTATAAAAGCGCAGATATAGCGAGTTTTGTTGCAAGTGTTTCTACAGTGCCTCCCAGAAAAAAGATATCAGTCAGAAAAAGTCTCCCCGAATAAATATTTCAAAATGCTTGAAGCACAATTTCATACCTGTGGAAAGCTTAGGGTCTCTTCTATGAAATGACACCTGAATATCTGGCGATATTTTACGCTCGAGTGCATGGGTGTCGATCCCGGGGGATGGGGGTATCAACAAAAAAAACTGAGGTGGTGGATGGCCTGTATTATCAACTCCCCCCCCCCCAATATTTTTTGAATAAAATAAATAAGAATTATGATACATTAACTTAAAACTAATAATTATCCGAACTATCCGAAATATGTTTGATCTTGAAATACCATCACATTCTTTAATGATTAGAAGTAAGGAAATAAAAAAATGCCATAGTTTCAATGCAAAAATATCGAAGGAAATTCGTTCGCTCGCATTGTTATTCTTAATTAAGGTTCCATCCATTGGCATAGATAAAGTGCCAGTTTGATCATAGACAATTTTTTGAAAAAGTCCCGGTGTGGGAGGGGGATACCCCCCTCCCACAGAGAGTCGTGAAAAGGCTTAGAAAATTTCATATTTTGATCAATACCCCCCTCCCACACCTTCCCTCGCCGGTCATCCCCCCAATCAAGAACACGGATCGACACCGCTGCTCGAGTGAGCAAAGGCCACTTTTGTGAAAAGGTGCAAAATCCAAACCCGACAAGAATTGGTATTTGTTCTTGCTGGTAGCAGCAAAGTTGAGAGTCGTGAAAAGGCTTAGAAAATTTCATATTTTGATCAATAATAGACAATTTATGACAAAAGAGGTTCTTTTCTTTGCATGTACTTACCTATCTCATTAACATTCTTATGCTTCGGTGAGCAATTAACTACTTTATTGAGTGTTTTTAAATATTAATTTTGGCAAGTTTTTTAATTCAAGCTATCTTTCTTAGTCATCCATCAAGTTTTGACGGGACGTGTCAGGACATACAGAAAACAAAGCCTATTCTTTCATAAATTGCGTTTTAATGATCAGAATATGAAAATTTCTAAGCATTTTCGAGACTCAACTTTGCTGATACCAGTCAGAACAAATACGAATTCTTGTCAAGTCTGGAATTTGCACCCTTTCGCAAAAGTCACTTTTGCTCACTCTAGCTTAAAATATCGCCAGATTTTTGTGTGTCATCTGATAGAAGAGTCCCTAAGTTATCCACAAGTATGAAAATTTCATACAAATATTTTTAAATATTTATTTAGGGAGACTTTTTTCCAAGTGTTAACATTTTTCTGGGACGCACAGTATATAACTGGACTGATTTTCATGTTAATTAATTCAACGTTTACACTTCATCCTCATCAAAGTCTTATACACTCTTTCTGTCTGAATTCATCCCAGGTCTTGATATGATAAGCATATAATCAACAAATAAACTTCTTATGATGCTTTAACGTACAATTTGTCGAACTACAGAATGATTTCTTTTCTCTTTTCTTTCTTTTCGAATTTCGGAAATATAACTACTATTACATCTTATGGTTGTGGAATGGAAAGGTAAACTAATATAAAATTAAATTAATTTTCACACACCAATACTTACCTTGTTTGAGATTTCATTCCTCTAACTTTTTACTCTGTTTTAATTTGTTTTTTGTAATAGTTCCACTTTGCCTAATTTTATCGAGACATTAAATACGTGATAGATTTCCTTATTTTTAACATAACCAAATTATACATTTTGTGACATTTTACATTACTTTATCGATTTTATTTTTCATATTTCATATTACATATCTTTAAAATGTGTTTATATATTTCAATCTTTATATCTTTATACTGAACTCTTTTATTTTGATATGTTTTGATATATTTTTCTAAGCCTTATGATTTCTATATATTATCTTATCATATTTTCTATGCATGTAATTGTTGTTTTGATACTTGCATTTATTTATTTTTTTTCATTGTATTTTATTGATACACGGCCCCATTGTAAACCAGCCAAATAGCTGAATTGGGCTTTTACCGTGTTTGAATAAATAAATCAAATCAAATCAATCAAATATAGATAATTATAGAGATATTTGTTGCGAGTTAATTTCATTGATATTATTTCAATGTTGGTTGCTTTAATGTTGAAATTCTATCCTCTACAAAGGCTTGTACAATGTCTTCATACATCTCACGTAATAATACCTGAGCGCAATATACATGTATAGGGTGATATTTATGTAATCAAATTATTTTCATGGTAATAATTGTTCCTAAGTTCTGTCCTTTGAAATACTTGTATACTCTCTCTGCGCTGTCTGAGTCCATCCCATGCAGGTCTTCATTATGCAAGCGTACAGTTCATATTTTTTGAGAGTGTTTATGTATAACTGAAATGATTTTTATTCTAATTACTTTCACATTTACGTTCTATCCCCTATACGATACTAAAACGGAACAATGTATATCATAAACAAAGGTATTCCATGAATACATGTAGTTGTAGGTGTATGCATCAATATGCCTCAGACATTTAAAAAAAAAAGATAAATAAAACCGCAGGAAAAACACTAATCATAATCGCAATTCATCAACTAGAACGTCGCCTCACACAAATGCATCATATATATCTTGTATATATTACTGCAAAGGGCATTGGAAATATGAGCCAAAACGTTTACAGACAATGCAAGAAATAAAAAGTATACATTGGATAAGGATACGGTGATAGAAAACGAATTTTATAGGTTACCTCGTTGATAAGTTCTTTTATTATATGAGAGGATCATCTTCAAGTGGCATTATATACATGCATTTCTCTCAACCGTTCCAAATTATAATTTCCTAGTGTATAGAATGATTAAGAAATATGTTCTCTTCGTAATCTGAACTCTTCGCATTGCATGACATAGTGGAATTCGTCTGTATATACTTAATATCTCACAAAAATGTGAATTTGCTGGTATGTTTTTTGTGGGCGATGATATCTGGATTTTTCTGGAGGTTAGTAGCTTATGCGAAATTTGTCAGAATTTTGAGATATTTTTTCCAGAAATGTTGAATAATCGGTATGTCCTCAATTTTTTTTTTTACATCCGCTATTCAGTATAATTGCTTTTATCCTGGAAAAGTTCAACTTCTGTTGAGTTGTTCAGATTTTGTAATTTTCTCTCACAGTAGCAGACAAAACTGTTTGCGTCATAAAATTGATTTCATTTAAACGTTTGTTTCCATCATATCAAAATAATTTGATCCATATTACGTTACAAAGAATGGCCCTGATACAGTTTTCATCCAGTGCATGGAGTTGATGGAGCTTTTATCCAGTCTGATTGGATGAATACCGAATGACGAGTAATAATAATGATATTCTGGATTTATATAATACAGCATAATATATCATACATGTACATATAATACATCAGAATCATCCCTGTCATCGGATTCATGGCCTGACCGCATACATTGTATGCACCTTCTCCACTCTCTGGGGAACAGTCCAACCAAGCGCATTTTTTTTTTTTTATAGACGCTCACAATAATTGCTGATCAAACAACAATGACTTTTGCATCCTATACCGGGTACCCATTTAACACCTGGGTGGAGAGAAGCAATGTAGATAAAATGTCTTACTCATGATCAAGGACACAAGTGCCGTGCTAGAGATCGAACCAACGACCTTCGCATCACATCAAGTGTTTAAACCAGGGGCGGCGCCAGGGTATTTAAATAGGGGGGGGGGGCAAAATGACGCGTATAGCAACGTCGCACGTCGAGGGTCTTGAAATAACAAATAGGACTATAACAGTTATGTCATAATTGCATGGCCTAGCCTTCTCTTCTCCATTTCCCCTTCTCTTTCTCCTTCCCCCCCCCCCCTTCTTCCTTTTTTTTTTTTTGCTCGCTTGAAAAATGATAGGGGCGGCCGCCCCCCTGCCCCCCCCCCCCCACTGTAGCGCCGCCCCTGGTTTAAACCACTCGACGCTGACACCTCTCTGACTGTAAATTGCCTCACAACATCTCTATAAAGTACTTTCACCCCCATGGAAAATACAAACAACAAAAATTACGTAACACCAAGAATCACCCCTAACGCCCTTTTATTCCTAGTCTCAGATATTCGACCTAGAGAAATTGTGCCTTCCTCAGCCTCCTGCTATCATAATATGATAGTTTTCCCTTGATAGATTATTAGCCTTTGTGATACTTTTATGCGACAGTCCTCATCTTGTTTGAAGAAAAGAGGATTATATATAATATTACAAAACTTCATTGTTAATATCTTCTCACAAATATACTCATCATAGAAAGAGATTATATTCCCGATAGTATAGTGCTAATGAAACGCTTTGTAGGATTAAAGGATAAGCCGAGTATCTTCCGTTGAGGACCTCCCTGAAGACTTATTTTCCATCATCACGGTCGATCATGTCCATAAAATTAGTATACACAACCAACCTCATCTCTCTCTCTCTCCCTCTCTCTCCCCCCTGCACAGAGATTTGCAGAAATGTTTGCGATCGAGATGACTATAAAAATCGATTCTTAAAAAAAAAATGAAAAAAAAAATTGTCACCTCAACCATACACACGTGTTCACTTAATGTGGAGAGAGTTTTGCTTATTCCGAGATTTTACCAGGACTGGAAACAATGCTTACTTCTTGAGCTTTTCCACTTCTTTCAAATGGGAAATGTTGTGTACGAAAGTTGTAGCAAATTCATCACCCTGTCTAATGATACCAGAAAAGTCTACTTTATCCAGCCTGCTCAAACTATTCAAAAATTTTAATAAGTGAGTTTTCTTTTAGTCCTTAAAGGGACTAGCAATTGGGACCCCATGTGTGTTTGCATCGGACTGAAGGCCATAAAATTAGATCATACGAAGTTGACGAACTGCCCGAACTGCCGAGGGTTAAGCGACCTTCCCCCGATACCGCATTCATAGACTCTGTACAAGTCTCAGGATCATGACACAAAGCCTACGCATGTACAGTACAGCTACTGAACTGATTAAAAAACGGCTGGTCGCTAGACTTGTGAGCAAAAACGGCACTCCCCGCCCCATTCTAACCCCTATAGGCTCTTTGCAGGTTGTCTTATCATAATAAACCATTTGAAGCGTGTATCACGTCATTTTCAGTTATACCCAACGGCTGGAAAGGATTTGCACTTTGGCTGCTGACATTTCTGAGTGACACCTTTGACATAAGGTCAGTGTGTGTGTGTGTGTGTATGTATGTATTACACGCAGTACACATTATGGCACTGCCACTGACCACTGACCAACACACAGCTTGCAATCAACATACACCGGGATGTATGTAGAGCTGGGGGTCAGATAGAGTTCAGCTATTCCTCACCGCTGATTGGTATGTACCGTGGTTGAAGACACGCCCACGGTCACTTCACACAAATTGTCAAGTTTTCCGATGCAAACACACATGTCAGCTCATTTGCTGGTCACTTTAACGTTTCTTTTCCCCAATTGTTTAATATTGTTTCAAGACATGCTGAAGTGAGAAAAGATGGCGTACAAAATCTGCAATGGTCTCTAAAAATTCTTTGATATTATATATCATGACAATGTTTAGATATTCAAAATGCTTGATTTATGCTCTAAACACCTTAACTTCTCTGTTCCACAGTTGTTTGTTTTTTTAACTATTGTTTCATGCTGAAGTGAGAAAAGATGGCCTACAAAATCTGCACTGAATGGTCTCCGAAAATTCTTTGGTATCATAAAACATGACAATATTTAGATTTTGAAATGCTTGATTCATGCTGTAAACATTGATATAAATTGAGCATCATAATTATAATTCCCATACTTATTGAAGGAGCGATGTGTGATGTATAAGTGCCACCGGCGCAGCAAGAGTTAAGACTATTAAGATTATTCCACCCGATGTAACTTTCGAAACACAAGCCCTTTCAGACGTCTTTATGCTAGCATATAGATAAATATAATGGTACCCTTTTGACGTCACTATAAGAGGATAACACAGTTCCACAGCGTTTGGACTCGATAGGGGGGGGGGGGGGCGTTTTTATAAAGGGTATTGGTGTATACTATATTGAATTCGCGCGTTACTTTGTAGGACTTATCGGTAATATTTTAATTTGCGGACCTTCCCCCACATTTATTATTGCTTGTGGGTACAATCTGGCATTAAATCTATTTCACTGACGCTCTTTCTTCATATTTTCTGTCGCTTTTTTGTCGGCATATGTGTTAGTAGGTTTCATCACCCCCCCCCCCCTCCCCGCCACCGCCCCTCCGTCAACATGCACCAGCGACGCCCCTTCGTGGAATATTGTACTTAACTGAATGAGCCCTAGATGTTTCAGCAGCTGCAATATTATTCGTTTCTTTGATTTAATCAACCGCTGTATAATACAAATAGGTGTGAGGCGTCGTCAACAGGAAATCTTTCTGCCATTATGGTCATGTTACGGAAAACGTGTTTCGGAATATTGCTTTCTTCTCTTCTCTGAGCCGGGTGTTATTCGCTTTATATTGTGGTCTGTGAATGGAGACTTGATTAAAGTTAAAGGGCAATCCTACCTTGGTAATAAGTTGAAATTTTCAGTATGAACGCAGAAAAATAAGATAAACAGGATTGTGAAATTTTGAAAGAAATCGGACCAGGAATAAGAAAGTTATGGACGTTTGAAAATGGAGATCATTAAGCATGCTAAGTGATTTATGCAAATCTCATATTGGCAATTTGGTGAGTCGATTGTGACATAGTGGCGGTCAACTTACTCTCCCGTTTGTTATACACTAAAATATCATTAATTTGCGGTTTTCTCCTAAGCGCCTTTTTCTCTCCAGGCAGGACTCAAAATATATTGTAGGTATATAGGCTTTTTATACTTAATTTATATAACCCTGGACTATCCTTAACCCCAGTTTTGGGGGGTTTTGGGTTTTTTTTTTTGTTTGTTTGTTAACCCCACCCCACTTGAGCGCTTAACCCTACTTTTTTCCAGGGCTAAAATAATTCCTTACTATCTTGGAGTTAGCCCACTTCCGTAAAATGCAATGTGAGCATAATGTTTGATGTCCCGTACTATTGGTGGGGCTAAATACTCGTTTAGCCCCACCGATAGTACAGGACTATTTTGCAAGTGTAAACAGCCTAAGAACAGAAAAAGATCATATCGAGTAAGACATTTTGAAGAAAAAAAAAATGCATTTTAGTCATTTTGTGTGTTGGAACAAATGGGAGAGTTGTCCGCCACGTCGTCACAGTGACATTACCGATTGGGAGGAGAAGAAGGAGGAGGAGGATGGATGGTTAGAACGGGGAGGCAGTGATAGGGAAGATGCATTTTCGTGTCAGGGTTTCAATCTCACGTTTAGTTCCACTGCGCCTTCCATGCATGCTGATTTCTGCACTTTGAGTCAAGAGTGTCCTATTTTTAGTACGATGCACTAAATGACAGTTTGCTCGTGTTGACAATCTCCGCGGATAATAATGTCTAGATCTATTCATAAAAATATCCAAATAAATCACCATGACTTTTATCACATGTTGTTTAGTTCTGTGATAACTCCTTGGTTACACCTTGATGTTGTGTTTTACACCATTGCCGCGTATAATATGGAACAACCTGTGTGCTTGCATGGACTCTGAGGGTGCTTTGCATAGAGTAAATGATATTTATTATTGATTGATTCATTATTAAAGTTTGAGATTTATTACTAACTGTATGTATTTAAATACGCATTCCTTAAAATAATCTTAATCGCTCGCCTGTGTATCCGGTACCCTCCCCCCATCCATGCCATCCCTCCATCCAACACTCCACCCCTTTCCAAACATAACTAATCCTTCTCTCATTACCCTTTCTCTCATCTATAGTATATAAATAAATTATGTACCATATATACTTTTGTTTGTATAAAGTGCTTTGAGAACCAATTTTGTGTTGAATTGCGCTAAATGATAATGATGATAATAATAATGATTTATAAAGCGCAGAAACTATACTGCGCTGCAAGAGCTCCTGATGTGCTTATAACTATGGCGAGTACTTAAATGAAAAGATATGCTTTTAGTTTTGATTTGAAAGTATTTACAGTTGGTGATTTCCTGATTTTTAACGGTAAGTTGTTCCACAGTTTGGGGGCTGCGCAGACAAATGTTCGATCTCCTAAGGTTATTTTTGTTTTATATGATGGGGTTTGCAGTAGTAAAGTATCTTGAGAACTGCGCAGGTTGTGGGTATGTTTGCGAGCTTTGAGTTGTAACAGTTCTACAATATATTTAGGGGCTTGACCAATTAGAGCTTTATAGACAATCAACAGGATTTTAAAAGATATTCTTTGTCGCACTGGTAGCCAGTACAGATCTCTCAAAACATGGGTGATCCTTGAGAATTTGGAGCATCCACATTTTTCTTTTATAAAAAATAAACAACATTATATTATTATTATTATTATTATTATCATTATTATCATTATCCATGATCCGTGAGCTTCCAAGTCCCCGGCAATGATGACTATATCAGTACAGTTAAAAGTAGGCCCTACTGTTTTACCCTTTTGTGTCAAAATGTGTTTAATTGGATTGTGTATAAATATTGTAATTTACGATGCTTCAAAAAATATTGGAAATATTCAGCTCAAAGATCCTCGACCCTATAGGTGTGTTAAAAGTGCTATTTTCCTGTTTTCTACACTGTAAAAAATTACTGCAGGAATTACAGTAAATTACTGGCAACCCGGCTGCACAGTAAAATACTGTATCATTTACAGCTAAATATTGTATTTTTACAGTTATATATACCGCTGTTTACCGTTTAACTGTAAAATAAACAGTATACAGTACCGTGAAAAATAAAGTAATTTACTGTGCAGCGGGATGCCAGTAATTTACTGTAAATTCCTAAAGTAATTTTTTTTAAAGTGTTATATGCCCTTCTTTTCTGGATGGAATTCGTAATCGTAAACGGTAAAAATACCAAATCACACAAACATTTTTGTTGATTAAAAAAAAACAAAAAACATTGCGTACTTAATGATATCTCAATCATTTTGAATGAATATTTCTCAATATCCGACAAAATTATGTTAATAAGTATATCTTTAATGATAAGTGTAGCTCAGACTATTTTTTTATCGGGAACACAGGACCGGGGCTTATCTGCAAATCAGAGTTCTATGTTTCTTTGGTGATCATAATGAATACGTTTACAAAATACAAATCGATATGCATCTGTGGTATACACCTCTATACCGCCCAAGTGCCACTGGTGTGTTTGATCACTTTTGATTAATATTTGTCTACCTTGGAGACAATGACGAAACAGAACGTCTCCAGCTACAATTAAAGGGTCCATCCTGATATTTAGTTGATTTGAATAAAAGCAGGAAAATGAGAGGAGCAGACCAATCAAAGTTTGAGCAAAATCCAAGGAGAAATAAGAAAGTTATGAATTGTTGAAGTTGTAATCAATCAAACGCAAATTGGCAACTCTGTGACGTATCTTGCGAGGTCCTCTCCCATTTGCCCTGTACTGAAAAAAAAACATAAATTTCATTTTTCTCTAAAGAATATATTTAATCATACATGAACCCTAGATATAATCATTGCACATATGTTTTTACCCCAAAAAATCTGTATGAAACAACTCTATTCCTTCATCAAAAACTAAGAAAATGTTAATTTGTGAAATTCTATGTACAGAGCAAATGGGAGAAGCCTATTTGAGTTTACAACTTAAAATCATAAAAAGATAAAAAAAATCATAACTTTCTGATCTCTTATCGGATTTTGCTCAAACTTTCACTAATATGTTTCTATCACTTTTTATGTTTTTATTTAAATCAAGTAAATACCAGGGTGGACTTCCCCTTTAAGTTCCATCGCAATGGAAATAATCAAAATTGACACTTCATCATGGAAGTGAACAAAATATAACACCAAAGACTGACAGTAATGAAATATGATATGAATATCAAATTTCATTAATACTGTCAATCGTTCTTTATTTATCTATTTTATGGAATTGGTTTTTGTTTTTTGTTGTTTATATTTCAAATCCAAATTCCTCTTCATTCTGATAGATTATTCTTAGTTTGTCTTCAAATCGTTATTTCGTATACATGTATATGTAAATTAATTGATTTTTCTATAATAAGTTGATTTTTCTGTTGTTTTTTTATTCATATGAAGCAACATTTTTTTTAAAGACTGAAATAACAGAAAATAGACTGAAATAACAGAAAGTTTATTTTTCTGTTATTTCAGTCTTTAAAAAGATATCGCTTATGTACCCAATTAAGGTTGACAGGGCCGTTGTGGAAAGCAGAGTTGTAACCGACAGTGCTATACCCTGTATGAGTAAAATTTCAAATAATGAAAAATGAAAAGACACCAGTATTGCTACATCCATTATCCCATGATCGCATACAATGAAAGGTCTAAAAGCAACACTGTCTCATATTCTGACGATATTCTACCTGTTAAAAATCAATATTAGCTGATGCGGTATCAGTTGGTGCATAGAGGAAATTGATAGATCTACAGGAGAAGGGGAAGGGGCGTAATCCTGAGATCCTCAGAGGGAGAGAGAGGGGCGGGGGGGGGGGGGGGTAGTGTATTGAGGTAAATTACCATTGGGTCTAATTGTAAATGATTTAACACATTATTAGTCTAACATCGTTTTGTCCATCAACATTTGGTCCAGTAACCATTTGGTCCAATTATCACTTTGTAAAATAATCATTTTGTCCAATGACCAATTATTAGACCAAATGGAAATAGATTATAACTGGCATGCTGTAGATTCCATTGTAAGTTGGATTGATTTGTTTCCAGGGCCTTCAGAAGGGAGGGGCGTACCCTGTCTTTATCCCATGTTGGATACGCCATCGGTTTGCCTAGGGAGGTAGTAAAGAGTTCATCTGTTCCTGTTTGTGGAATATGTTCCACACAATAACCTTGGAATAGAAAATGGTTGGGACTAAATGGTTATGCTTACTTTAGCTGATTAAATAACCGTGTAGGCAAATAGCATTACAAACACGACACATACAGTATGTTAGGTGCACCAACAATCTGTTAATTAAAAAAAAACAAAAAAAACTCACTATTAGTTTCTATCACTACATCTGATTTTCTCCTTCTCTTCCTCTTTATTTATCTTTGTTACCACTCCGTCTTGGTTCGCTTCCTCTGTTCTGTCCTTCTTATTATCACTTTCTTCCGACTTCATCATTTTTCTATCTTACTTTCTTTTCTTACTGGGTTGTCAATTAATTCCCTTTGCTTGTCTGCTTGCTATATCCTTCTTTTTTATTTCTCTTCTTGCTCTTCAGTTTTCTTTTTCTTTATTCTTCTCATCTTTCCTGTTCAGTATTTCCCTTTCTTGTCTTCGCAGTGTTGTCTTCTGAAGATCTCACTTAACCAGCTTTCACTCCTAAAATTGGCACCGATTATTCTTATATTCCACTCCTACATAGTTCGAAAAATGAAAAAAAAAATTTTAATGAACCAATGTGACCGAAAATTGCAAAATTTTACGGAAATTTGCCTATTTGTACACAAAGAAGAAGATTATATATTTTACACTGCGTTTCCAATTTAGAGACTTTAATGATTAGTAACAATTAAATCACTCTTATATCTGAACAGCACAACGTACTGCACTGGAAATAGACTAAAAAACGTTCTGTAATTTTTGCTCTATCTGCTCATGTGTAATGTGTAATTCCTTGATTATTTTTAAAAAGTCACTAAAAGGAGACACTGTTCTGCTGTGGGCACGGGCTAAGTCTTTGACAGGATTTTGTAGTTTGTTGATAATTATTTGCTTCAGCATCATTATAATACTTGTGAATTTTCTTGCATTTTATGAGAAGTGAAATGAAATCCGGATTTTGAGCTTTAGCGGGTTTCTTCCGATGCTGTTGAATTTCCAGTTCTAGATCAGGGTTCAGTAAATGAGATTTATGGGATACATGATACGAAAATGAAGACTGGAGAATCTGCCATTAACAGGAAAGATCGAGGAAAAGAGGAGTAGAGAAAGGAGAAGAGTACTACGGATGGATAGTCGGCTGAGATGGTTGGAGGAGAGAGAAGTGAAAGACCAGGGAATGGAGCTAACGGGGAAAGCTAGAAGGCTGTGGAACAACATGATCGCCAAAGTCGATAGATATGGCACCTAAAGAGAGAGGGAGATACTTCACTTTGTATTCCTATAAAATCGTCAGTAGAGGTGTCGTAGTCGAGTGGTTTAAACTGGAGATGCGAAGGTCGTGGATTCGATCCCTGGCACGCCACGTAACTATGTCCTTGAGCAAGATCGTCAATAGATTAGGCGTTATATAAATCCAGAATATTATTATCACAGTACTCGTTGACATACATTACGAAGTACATTTTTCTGTTTGTTTTCGTGTTTTTTTTTAATGAGAAGGGAAATAGAAATTTATTTTCATCTTTTCTTTTCTATTTCTTCCAGAATCCCAGTACGATAAACCAAATGAGCCTACCTCTGTGGGTTGAGATCTTATTGACTTTGGTCCTAAGTGTTATCATCTGTGTAGCTATCATCGGCAACTCAATGGTTTGTTTGGCCATCTCTCAATCAAGGACCCTTCGAGCTCAGGTAAAAAGCTTCTTTTTACTTTGATTTTTAGAGCTATTTAGATGAAAAATAAGCACAGGAGGCGATTCAAATCCGGGGGATGCCAAAGAGATCCCGACCCCCCTTTTGTTCCTTGTCACAGGTTTTTAGGGGAATTGCACCCCCTTTTTGCTTGATGACCTTTTATTTTTTATTGTTTATTTTCTTTTTCTTGTCAGATAATTTTGTTTATTTGAGGGGGTGGGGTTGGATCCCCTTTTATAAATTCCTGGAGTCGCCCCTGAAGCAGGTAAATTTTGCAGGGCTTCCATTTTACATCATGGTCCTCAGTGGCGTATCATTGGTCCACCCACTGAGGAGACACTGATGTCATGAGGAGGGGGGGGGGGGGGCGGTCCGGTCTTCCGAGCTGGATGAAATGCGAGAAAACAAGTCAGTGGAGTAAGGGGGTTGCGTTGAGGGACTGGGATATATAATTTTATATTCACGTTGCCTTCCTCTTCATCCTACTTTCTTTCTCTCTCAGTTTTTTTCCCCGCCATTTAAGGGAGGGGGGCTAAACTACGCCCCTGATGACTGATGATCCTGATGGCCTATCACGCAGCTTTTGACACCATACAATTTTTTTTTTTTTTTTTTTGGGGGGGGGGGGCTAATTTCGACCCAGCGCGCCGCTGTCAGAACCCGACTATATGGGAAAAATATTTAATAAAGTGTCAGTTGGACCTTGATAAATAAGTAATGGGAGTTATGGGGCAATGTATTGTTTCTTTTCCATTCAGTACATTAAAGTATATCATTACGGAATTGTCTTTTTGTCTTGCCTGCGTAATTAAGCAAAAAGCGAGACATAGGTGCCGCTTTTCCGACGGCGGCGGCGTCAACAATTTTCGAAATGTTCTCATTTCAAAAGTATATGTTCATTTTCCATCAAACTTGAACACATGGTTGTAGAGTATCGCAAATAATGTGGAACAGATTACAGGTTAAAAATCAAGGTCAAAGGTCAATTAAGTTCAATTGAGTTCAATTGAGTTCAATTGTGTTCCAAAAACTTAACCCGAAGTTATAGTTTTTGAATTTTTCACTTTATTTCAAAAATATTTGTTCAAATTCTTTGAAACTTGGCGTTATTCTTGGTAGGGATTGTCTTTATTTCACCCTCTTACATTTTCATCACATTAAAGGTCAAGACAGTTTAACTTGGTTAAGTTTTTGGTAAAATTTAGTTTTGTATATTTTTTGTATAATACATGAAATGTACACATGTACTTCTTCTCAAAACTTTGTTAGTGGTGGATCTCAACCAAAGTTGGCAGGATCATCCTTAGGCAAGGATGATCTAAATTAATACAGATAGGGTACCTACCAATATAGGGGTGGTAAAGTCTTGGGCTACCACCCCAAGAGCACCAATAATGGCAGTAATTAGATTCATTTTTGCTTCTTCTTCTTTAAGCCCTGTTGCAAGATTGTAAGCAAAGTTGGTAGGTATCCTCCTTAGAGGAAGGAGACCTCAATTTCTTAAACAGGCTACCTGCCCCAAAGGGGGCTCAGGGGCAGCACCTCCTATAGTGCATCTAGTGGGAAAATGAGATATTTTTAAATGCATGGCTGGGTTCTAACCAAACTAGGTAAGAATCATCCTTAGGCAAAGAGGATCTAAATCAATGCAAATAGGGTACGTAAGGAGGGAGTAGAGCCTGTGACACCAAATTGACACTTTTCCTTCTTCTGTAAAACCTATTGCTACATGTAGATTGTAACCAAACTAGGTAGGAATCATTCTTAGTGGACGTAGACTTCAAGCTGTTCAAGTATAGTAGATCATTATCTTCAAGGGGTCTGATGGAGGGGCAGCACCCCCAAAGTGTCCCAATGGCAATTATTTCATGTACATATATTCTGCTTCTTTAAAACACACAGCTCGATTTCAAATGTTCTTCACCGTCCAATAAATCTTAGTTGAAGGGGATTTAAGTTATACAAAGTGGGTACCTTGCCCACACAGGGGGGGGGGGGGGCTCAGGGCAGCACCCCTTAAGTGCCCCGATGGCAGTTATTTCATGTACATATTCTGCTTCTTAAAACACACACAGCTTGATTTCAAATGTTCTTCACCGTCCAATAAATCTTAGTTGAAGGGGATTTAAGTTATACAAATGGGTTACCTGGCCCACACAGGGGGGAGGGGGGCGGGGCTCAGGGCAGCACCCCTTAAGTGCCCCGACCTTTCATTTTTCACTAAGTGAAAATTTTGCCCCGATACTTGCGCAATGCGCATGCAGGGGAGACTGCCCTGGGCATTTCCCTCGTTATTTCTTATTATCGGTATACGACTTTCCCCCCTTTCCCCTAGGGTTCACTGCCCTTGGACCCAACGATTGTTTGCCCCTTTCCTTTCTCCTTTGTGGTGTTGTAATGGATAATGGCAAACACGCGCCAAACCCGTGAAAGACTGGGAGTAGCTAATGACTCGTTAGATCGTCTGCTCAGAGCAAGAAGGGCGTTAACTCATATCATTTAAAACAACTGTCATGTCTTTCTAGTTCTACCCAGAATTTATTTGATTCTCATGAGGCGTTATCATGGCCTTGATCATCCCTCGCTAATGGATCGTTATCACTCCCCAAGTTCTATAATAAATTATTATGAATGGTATATTTATTGAAAATCTGTATGGCAGCCAATAGGCTGAATTGTACAAATTTTTACAAATAAAAAGGAAATGCATTCAAGAAGAACAAACATAAATTACAACATAATCACGAAAATATATATGCATTAAAAATTAATGATAAAGCAAATTGACAATGGTAAAGGTGATTGTGACTGCAGTTAAGTAATGGTATATTTCACCTCTGCTTATCTCAAGTTCGTCCAAAGAAGAAGAAGGAGTGAATGAAGAAGAAGAGGAGGAGAAGGAGGAGGAAGAAGAAGAAGAGAAAGAAGAAGAAGAAGAAGAGAAAGAAGAAGAAGAAGAAGAAGAAGAAGAAGAAGAAGAAGAAGAGGGAGGTAGAGGGAGAGGAGGAAGAAGATGAGAAGAAGAGGAGGAGGAGGGGGAGAGGAGAGGGGAAAAGAATAAGAAGGCGAAAGGATCAAAAAGGAGGTCACAGAATCAGATCGAATAAGCAATAGATAATAGACATGAGAATAGAAGAATAAAGACCAGGGAAAGGTGGACGAAAAGAAGATAGTGAACTTAGAAGTAGCTTCGTAGTTTGAGTTTATATAGACGGGTATTTTGTCAAAATGTGATAATTACCGTTATATTTCATAATGATATAATAAATATACAATCAAAATTCTGTTGAAAGCATTAGTTAATGGAATATACAATTAGCGAACATAAGAAATGAATTATTTTAAGGACACAATTTATATAGACGCAAGAATCTTATAGCATCATATTTATATCTGTGAGCAAAATGTAATGAGTAAGGAAGAGAGGATGAGAAGAGAGAGAAAGAAGATGATAAAAAGGCAGATATATAAAGCATTAGAGATGATGAAGGAGAGACAGAGACAGAAAGAAATAGAGAGAGGAGGAGAAGAGTGAGAAAGAGAGAGAGAGAAAAAAAAGCTCGAATATGTAGTATAAAAACACTACAAAGTCTACAAAGTCTACAAATTCTAACAATGAATTCTGAAAGTTAAGATTCATTTAGCAACCTTACAAGGTATGGGATTGGGCTTAGTCTATATCGTTCGGTTCTACATCTGATCTGAGCATAGGTATATTGGTAAACTTCATTGACATTGTACATCAATATTTTGTTTTACAATACAAAGCGTATCGTAAAAGATGGGGGGGGGGGGGATACGATGGTGAAACGGAGAGGGATAATGATGATGGACTGTTTTAATGAGGGGGGGGGGGTGACATTGGGGCATTCCAAATGGATTCGAAGAGAAGGACTGTTATCCCCTCGTGATTACGCAATGATATTGAATTGTACATTGTTGTCATTTTGATGCGGATGAGATGCAAATCCAACTTCGCTTGTTAGCATGTACAGTATAATTCATCATCAAGTTTTGCTTCCTATCAGGAACCCTGCCGTTCAGCTCATTAAATCCAGGGGAGAAAAATTAACCAACATGCGTATATAAATTGGCATTGAAATAAGATTATGTAAATAATTTCAACTGATAAAAATCGATTCTTCCCTCATTTGTTTACATTTCGTCTCATTAGTGTACTGAAAAGGGGGATAACGCCCATGTATTGTCAGTGAGCGCTATCAAATGCAGTTTAACACTGATGCGACGATTTGTGAGTCCTCATACGCAAATACAAAGTACTCGTAAAAAAAAAGGTGCAGTAACGTAGCTAAGAGGGCACAGAGTAAGTGCCCCTCCCATCGAATGGCGAGAAAAGGAAGAAAAAAAAGGGGGGATAGAGAAAGAAAGGAGAGGGGGCAACGTGAAAAGAACATGATACGACCTGCTCTGCTCCTACGCACCATCCCTATACCCTCACTCACTGACCGAAAGGGGGTATCTGGGCAATCCCAGTATGCGTAGACTAACTGCAGGTTCTGTTTTTTCTTTTCTGAGGAGGAGGGGAAGGGGAGGGGGGGGGGGGGGGAGGGGAGGGGGAGGGGAGGGGGAGGCTCCAAATAGGGTGTGTACGGAGCTCCACCCTATACACTGTAAAAAATTTGTTTAGTTTCTAAACACTTTTCTGTGACAGATTTAAAACACTGCGACGTGTTTTTATATTGTACGGGTTTAAGAGCTAAACACATGTGCCTATTTTTTCATCTTTCAGCACGCCTTAGGTGTTTACTAGATGAAAATGTTTACCTTTTAAATGGTTCTAATGTATAGGCTAAACACCAAATGTTTACAAAATAATCATTTGGTGTTTACAGCTGTTTAAATACTAAACAGTGTGTGTGATTATGGTGTAAACATTTGGCGTTTAGCCTATACATTAGAACCATTTAAAAGGTAAGCATGTTTATCTCATAAACACCTAGGCGTGATGAAAATAAGCACAGAATGTGTTTAGCTCTTAACTTAGCTACAATATATAAACACGTGGTGTTTACACCATAATCACACACACTGTTTAGTATTTAAACAGGTGTAAACACTAAATGATTAAGGTGTAAACATTTGGTGTTTAGCCTATACATTGGAACCATTTAAAAGGTAAACATGTTTATCTAGTAAACACCTAAGGCGTGCTGAAAGATGAAAAAATAGGCACATGTGTTTAGCTCTTAAACACATGTGTTTAGCTCTTAAACCCGTACAATATATAAACACGTCGCAGTGTTTTAAATCTGTCACAGAAATAAACATGTCACATGTCGCATTTTTTTTTACAGTGTACCAAATACGCCATTGTAGCAGTTGGCTTTTTATGTTTCGCTGACCCACCGTTGGTTTTACCGTTTTGTACATAGTGTATTTTATTGTCACTTGAATCACATTCCAGGATATTCTTCGTACTACAGATATATATATTTTTTTTAAATCATATCTTTTGGTATACCCCCAGTCCCCCACTGGGATTGACGACAAAACATCTCACGGTAAAATAATATCTTAATCAACATTTTCCATTTCATTCGCAGGTAGCCAATGTGTTCATCGTAAACCTGGCTATAACAGACCTCGGGTGTGCTAGCCTCGTCATGCCTTTCTCGTTGGTGTCCGTCTGGTTCGACCACTGGGTCTTCGGAAGCTTCCTCTGCGATGTCGCATGCTTCTTCAACTATTGTTTCATCATCGTATCCATGCTAAGCCTCGCCCTCATTAGTGTTGATCGCCACATCTATGTCGTTCACCCCTTCAGGTACCAGGGCTTGATGACCCATCGGCGTGCCATCATTCTCGTCTTATGTACGTGGGTGGTGGGGTTCATCTTCGCCGCGGCGCCCCCGATCATGAGATGGGTCATATTCGATAACGCGGAGATCATTTGCGCGGTCAACTGGGAGAGCGACCACAGTAAGATACTAGCGTACACCACCTCGGCTTTTGTTATTTGCTTTATGTCGCCGATTGTAGTCATGGTTTATTGCTATGTCGGGATTTACAAGGTGGCTAAAGAGCACGCGAAGAGGATCGCACCGCCACAGATTGTTGGACGTATCTGTGAGACAGGACAACCACCAGAACAGACACCAGAAAACAGCAACGGGTCCAACTACACAGAACACGAAGTCGTGACCAATGGAAAAACACCTACGCTTTCACCTCAAAATACGCAAAGAGAAGTTGCAACAATAAAAACAAAAAGTCCTGGGTTCTACTCGAATAAAGCCATCAGGTCCATTCTGGTCATGATCTTAGCTTACATTCTCTGTAACACACCGTTTTCACTTACTAAACTCATCAAAGTTATCAAGATCAGCAACGAAGCTGTTCCTTTTTACATCAACACAGCCGCGTCATGGTTTGGCTTTATTAATCCTTGTTGTAATCCTATAATTTATTCCATACTAAGAGAGGACTTCCGCAATGCTTTTATCAAGCTTCTCCCTCGAGCCATAGGTAAGCGATTCCGCAATGAACTCGAAGGCAACTCTATCCGATCGCAAATCGTCGGTAACTCACCAAGGTTGACGACGCGAATCAGGAGCAACGTGGCTGTCAATATCATCAACCCCAGTCCGTCGAAACGATCACCAGCGCTCATCGAAAACCCTCTCCATTGCGAGGACAATTGCGAAGCCGTGAATGAAAACATGATTGTGAATAGCGCTGTGGAAGCGACGAAAGACGACACCTTTTACGATCAACGGAGAAGTTCCCAAATGGTGAACGGAGACATGGAGTCGAGTAGTGCTAACAGGATTAACTTGGTTAAGAGTGCACCTCTTATATCTTGTGAGCCTTGTCAAGCTAGTGATGACGAGGGTTACACCGGCTCACAAATAACAAGTAAAAGACAGTCTGAAGAGTCGTACACATCTTCATGTTCCTGGAGGAGATCTTCTTCTGTTTCAGAGATGCATACCAAACTTCACGATGCATCGTCATTAGGAACGACAGTATCAGTTTGAAAATTTTACGATGTACTATTTATTCATAAATTATGTTATATATTTGCAATGGTCGACTCACACGATCACAAAGACTGTCAAGAAGTCAACATCAGGGCATTTTCAACGACGTAGGGCCAATGTACAGCATCTCACTCGAAAGACGATCCCTGCCTGCCAGTCGGCGTAAAATAAGTCTTACAAATTTTGTTCCTTCTCTTCGCTAGACATTCATATTTTAGATATAAATGTCTAGCGAAGCGAGTTCTCATCTTACTTGGTATGGTAACAACAAATTTTGTCGTTACCCTACCAAACGCTGCACACTTCAGGTATTATACAACATTGGACACGATGTCAGCCCAAATTGTTGTGGGCAGCAGAAGAAAACAAAACAAAACAAAACAAACACCGAGTGCAATGTTTTTATGAAAATGAAATTGTAGGGGATTATGACAAATTTCATGCACATTCTCTGATTCTCTACATCTGCTCAAACTATGAAACCTATATGAATATCACTGAACGAAACAGTCTTTATTTATGATAGCATTTTGAATAAATGTATGAATAATACTCCAACGTGATTCAGGATATTTTTTAACCATTTTTACCGGACATTTTGTGGTTTTTATCCAGGCTGCCTTGTATACTTTTCCATTGTAGGGAAAAGAAGGTTCCCGCACTGAAACAAAAGTCTACCAGTATATAAAATGTTTTGCGGATCGTGCACGGAAATCCATTCCAAGAATTATAGTTGGCTAAAATCCAAAATTATGATAGCATTTTGAATAAATGTATGAATGATACTCCAACGTGATTCAGGATATTTTTTAACCATTTTTACCGGACATTTTGTGGTTTTTATACAGGCTGCCTTGTATACTTTTCCATTGTAGGGAAAAGAAGGTTCCCGCACTGAAACAAAAGTCTACCAGTATATAAAATGTTTTGCGGATCGTGCACGGAAATCCATTCCAAGAATTATAGTTGGCTAAAATCCAATTACTCAGTTGTAACGGTTTCAACACCTAGCTCCCCCTTTTTTTGAGTAGACATGTTTCATATTGCTTATGTAGCAGTAAATTATATTCTTTATCGCTTGCTCTGCTTAAGCCCCCCCCCCCCCTTTCCACACTTTCACAAACGCCCCTCGGCCCCCTGGGTCTCGTTTACATTATGGAATAGTTGATGTATTCTATATATCTACCAGTCAGACCCAACTTCGGAAAACCGAGCACAGGTATATACTCCGAAAACGGCTTATGATTATAGAGCCCTCATCGTTCAGTGCGAGGCAGTGTGTACAAAAGCCATGGGGAAAATCTTGAAAAGTCAACCTGCCAACGATATATATATTTTTTAAAATAATGCTGCGTGTCAATTATCTTCATAATCCTTGAATGATTCGTCATATGAAATGACTTTCATATGACAAACATTTGAAATAAATATATCCGCAGCATTATTTTTGAAAAGTATATTATCATTGGCAGGTCGACATGGAACGATATTCCCCATGCCTTTTGTACACACTGAACTATGAGGGCTCTATTTTTATCTTGCTCCATACGCCGTTTTCGGAGTATATACACCTGTGCTCGGTTTTCCGGAGTTGGGTCTGACTGTCTACTCTGTCATTTTACCAAGGACAGAGTAGACTGATGAAATATATCAATCATCTATGACTTGATTACTTTGACTCGAGAAACTCCGATTATATATCCAAATGATATTGTTATCGTGAGGAGTATAGGTCAGTTTAGTTTATACTATGTCGAAAAGTTCGTTGGCGCCCATTTTATTTCAGATGACTGTCAACATTCTCACCATCATCAGTACTAACAATGTGTTCTAAACCACCGAGTGCCTAGAATTACCCCCCCCACAAAAAAAAAAAAAAAAATTTAAGCACAAATATAGTCTATGGTTCTCGACACTTTTGATATTGCAATTTTCTACAATAATTACACGGTTGAATATCTCAGCGAGATGTATAAGCCATTCATTTATTTATTTATTTTATTTTTTATTTTTTTGCATGATAATGCAACCACCTATAGGATAAAATTAGGTCCACTATTAACCTCAGCTTCCCCATTCAACTTGCTCTCTTACCACATTCTCTATGCCTATTCGTCCCCCTTCTCTCTTTCTCTCTCTCTTTCCTCTGTCTATATGCCCCCCTCTCTTTTCCCCTTTCTCTCTCTCTCTCTCTCTCTCTCTCCGTCTCTCTCTTTCTTCACATAGCACTGAATGCAGAATAACGGTGTTTCTCCAAACTTTCATTCAATGTAACACGTGTATTTCAATCTATTACAGCATCAACTTGATCATTACATTTCGCAGCGAGAGATTTAAAAAGTAAATATTCATATGCGTTGTTTTATGTTATCAGTATTAAAACTTCTTATGAGAAGTGTCCACTTGAAACCAAATGCATGTAAATAATAAAACGGAAACAAATGTTTTAGCATTTTAGACTTTAAGGTATAGTATAGCAATGATTTCGGCTTGTTTTGAAATGTATCCCACAACCCATTGAGGGTATGGGTATAGAGGAAATAAAAAATGAAGCTGCTTATTTCAGTTAATCAGTGAAATGTTACCAACACCGTGTACGATATTACAAGGACACGTTCTATATATAGGAGCATTATTAGGGTCGTCTATTAAAGCTATAGCTACTAGTGGGCTATTTGACTCTTATGCCAACTATACCTCTAATCGTGCTGAATACTATAACGTATATAAATTTCTTTTCCTCCACATTTTACAAAAGCTAATGCTGTTGGCGTATAATGTTATTTGTATTTGTATACCTTGAAAGCATCATGAGTTTAATACACAACCTCTTCACCGATTGTCAGGAAGAGCACTAGACAAGCATGACGCACTATTATTGTTATTGTTATGGCGCACTGACTTGGTTTCGAATCATGTACCTCCTGCCCCTCCCAAAAACCAGTGTTCTCCTCCACCTAGCCATCACATTGCCCAAGAAACGACACTCCCACGAAGGCTGAATATATACTCTATGAATACAAAATTGAATATTTTGGAAAATTAAAAAAGTTACTGTTTGTATTTTTTATATATAGATACATCTTGATCATCGGAGAGCCTCGCGATGTCATGAAATTTTGTTGTTTTATAACACTGGTTATTCCAAATCTTGATAGATATTTCACTTAATCATATGTAATATATTTCATATAATAATTCCATGTGTATTTCATGACTTAATCAGTATGTATTCATTATAGTTCAGTGACTATTATACTCAATATTTTATTTATAATCTCGGAGCGTCTGCCCATTTTAGTCTCACAAATATTCCTGTTCGTATGTGTTCGTATGTGAATATACCTTGAAGTTATACCTTATGAGAGGACATCGCTAATATTAATATATATTAATATATATTAATATTAACGTAATATTAACGTTTGTCATTTTATGGCGAATGATGCTTATTTCCTGTAGTGGAGTGATCCTTCAAACACCTATATAATGAAATAATGTGTTTTGAAGAAAAAGAAACCCGTATTTAATGATATTCATTTCTGTGATATACATGTAGATTTGATAAAGATAACATACTTTTTTTTTCAATGATTAAAAAAAAAAGAATACTTTATAGAGAGTCCTACATCGACAGATGTATTACGTGCCCGCAATGAGAGCGCAGTACCGTTCCATCTTCTCTCTCGCTCTCCCCTCGCTTACCCATCTTTCTGGTTGTCTGTATCTCTCTCTCTCTCTCTCTGATTTTATATATATATATATATATATATATATATCTCTCCCGTCTCTCCTCTTTATATTTCATGTTCATTTGAAATTTGAAATTTTCCCCATTACTCGTCCGAAGTCATATCGCACATTGAACAATTAGGCTGAATGTATTAATAGACAATTGTTAATGTTCTAATGTATGTATGGTAGTGTTCTCTTTCTTGCGGCATTTACCCAGAGCTATTCATGAAAATACGCATGCGCATTATCTCAGCAGCATTGCTTCCTTTTTAGCGCCTTAATCGGTATCATACATGACTATTAGAAATAAAATAATGCTTTAGATATACATATACATGTACTTAACTTATGACAATAACGGTGCAATTAATTTTTTAATGAAGTAGTTGTGAAAATATTTAAGGTCACGCCGGACATGTGAGCTCGTTAATGCCTTGGTCGATATGTAAAAATTGTATTTACAACCTGAAGTATTGGTTTAAAATTGCAATTGCAATACAGTGCAATATACAGTGCGTCCCCCCAAAAGTTAGCGGTTGAAAAAAGCCTCCCCAAATGAATATTTCAATATTTCAATATATTTTAAGGAAATTTTCATGCTATTAAATAGCTGAAGGTCTCTTCTATGACATGACACACATAAAAAACCTGACGACATATTATGCTTGAGTGAGCAAATGCCACTTTTGCGAAAGGGTACAAAATCCACATTTCAAAATTGTTTCTATCTGTTCTGGCTAGAATCAGCAAAGTTGACAGTCACGAAAAGGCTTATAGAAATTTTCATATTCTTAATCTGATCATTAAAAGTCATTTATGCAAGAGCAGGCTTTGTTCTGATATGTCCTGATATATCCCATCAAAACTTTATGGTTTACGAAGTAAGCCAGCTTAAATTTAAAACTCACCAAAAAGTCATATGATTCAAAACACTCAATAAAGTAGTTCATTGCTCACAAATGTTGATGGGATATGTAAGTATGTACAGAGATCAAAACCCTGTTCTTTCATAAGTTGTCTGTTATTGATCAGAATATGAAAATTTCTATAAGCCTTTTCGTGACTGTCAACTTTGCTGATTCTAGCCAGAACAGATAGAAACAATTTTGAAATGTGGATTTTGTATCCTTTTACAAAAGTCGCTTTTGCCCACTCAAGCATAAAATATCGACAGATTTGTTGGTGTTATTTAATAGAAAACGACTTTTACAAAAGTCGCTTTTGCCCACTCAAGCATAAAATATCGACAGATTTGTTGGTGTTATTTAATAGAAGAGACCCTAAGATATCCACAGGTATAACAATTTCCTTAAAATATTTTGAAATATTTATTTGGGAAGACTTTTTCCATCTCTTAACCTTTTTTCTGGGACGCACTGTATACCACTACTGCATGTGACTACTGCTATTGTGTGTTATTAACATGTCACAATGATAAGAGTGCTGTGAACTCATTATTGACTTGACTACATTTGCAATTTTTTAAAATCAAATACTGCGTTTTAAATGTACATCATTGATGAGTTACACTATCAACTTACGTACGTTGCACATTTTTCATGAATGTTCAAAATCATGTGAATTTACTTCATTATACAATAAAGTTGTATTTCACACAGTGGTTCAAGTTGTTCCTGACCCTATTTATTCATTGTAAAAAATAGTTGAAAGACATGTCTTTGGAGTAGTACACAGTATACACCAGTCATAATGATGATGACCATGTGCAGCAATTTCTTTTCACGGCCAGGGGGTGGGGGGGGGGGGGGGACATAACTAGCCTTTACCATTAGTTGCTGTACAATCTTCAAAATTTCCAGGGGGGGGAGGCGCATCCCCCTGTCCTCCTCCCCCCCCCCCAATAATAAAGCTGAAATAACAATAAATATTTTATATATATATATATATATTTCACTGAATAGCGCTTTTCGAAGACACACGACAATGCGGTTTATTCTGTCATAATAGCGCCACCTACGTAAAGGAGACACTTGTACAAAGAAAAAATACATAGAGTGTCTCCCTATTACATCGGTTTTGGGTTTATATATACATGTATATATATATATAATATATTTTAAAAAACCTTTTAAGTTAAAGTGCAATTCAACCAATTCAGCATGTCTAGAATACCGATTAAAATACACCCGAGTTGAAACAAATACTATACCAAGCTTTAAACAGTGGTATACAGCTGCATTAGACATTTAGAATGGGGAAAAAATTGTACAAGTTATCTTCAAAATTGTTTTGCTGATGAATCCAGGGGGCCTTACAGGGGCATCACTTCAAGGAGGTGCACAAATCTATAAATTGCTGACAAGGGGTACTAACACTGGGGAAGGGGGGGGGGGAGGGGGTAACATACCCATCTCTATAAAAAGATCATTAATGAATAAAATGAGCAGGGAAATTTCCATAATTAATCAAAACCAAGACATAAGCAATATTATTGCCATACTTTTTACAATGCTAGCAACAACAGGAATAACTGATGTATGAAGCAAGGGCTTTTCATCTAACAGACTAAATAGTGGAGGGGTGAATAAAATTTGTGAACAGAAAAGCATAGAAATTGCCAAAGAGTTAAAAATTTACAACACTTTATCGGATTACAAAAAAATTTGAAAATATAAAAAACTGGAACTTGGAACAAAATTGTCCAAATCTTGATAATTTCAAAAAATTTGTTGGAAAGGTTAAACATAGATTGCACATTTATTTTTGTATCAATATATCAAATTCAAAGGGCATGTCTCACCCCACAGTCACCCTCTCTTAAACTGCCCTTGTTATGCCTCAGTGTAACGCAGGCTGGTAAGTTCCAAACTATCATGTCAACAAAATTATATAAGAAGTACATGATAGTTACCCAAACAACAACAGCATATTTAAGGTGCATGGCTATTTGGAAAACATGTTATTCTTCTCATTCTAGTATTTTTCAAATTACCTGGTTGACTATTGAATCCTCTTTCCCTCAAGCTTAAAAGAGAAACAATCCGCTTCCCATAGGCAATTGGTTCAGAAAGAAATTATCAAAGGGTACCAATCACCAACCAAAATTTTGCTCTGTATGTTAGAGGTTCCATGCCGTTATAATGTATTAATATGGGCTTCAAGCCTTCAAATATTAATTCTATAAAGAGATATTGCAATTTTCATTATGCTCTCTACAAGCAGTAGGTCCATGCTATAAGCGTAAAAGCGACTCGTGAGTAGACTACTTGTTCAGCTTTTTCCCTTGTAAATATGTTCTTAAGTTACATAACCTTGCCATTTCCTTGTAATCAGTTTTGTACATTATCATGTTCTTTTGTAAATGTTCTTCTCGATCTCGGTTGGCGGACTTTGGGATCTGCTTGTTTTGGGGATCTGCGCACGTGTGACTGGATCGTATCCATAGAGTTGCATCCATGTAACTCTATGATCGCATCTTATTATCTTCCATGTTTTGAGCATGCGCAGATACTTGAAACACGTTGGTCTCTTTGCCGGTCCGCCGGGATCGAGAGGTCCATCCTTCTCAGGGGCCCCACTCACAAGCATAGATTTTTGGGGTCCAAATTTGCATCATGTTCGTGCGTCATGATTGCTATGTCTGGTTTTTTTAATAAATTGAATTGAATTAACACGCACCCGTACGCGCTCGCCAAGATAACGGTTCGCGTGGAACCAAACTCGGAGTCCGCTACATTTTCATGTTATCCTTTATTTCCTTCATACTCCTGTTGTTAAATGTTCACCTATAGAATGCCAGATAAAGTTCTTTAAGGTAGATTTTATATACTTTCTAGCTGTATATAAATTATTTTTTCAGGTGATTGGTACACTGTAGGTATTTACTGGGGTAGCGTTCATACCAAGTAATATCGTTTCTATGCCTTCTACTCAACGTTCAAGAGTTCCCCTTATCAAACATGGTCTATCTAGAGATTAACCCGTTACATACTAAGCCTGAGATACCTTGGGTTGGAGTGTATAGGAAATGTATGATATACTAAAATCAATCATAACAGACAGGGTTAATAATTAGACCACATGATCGATTATTTTGTAAAAGGAACAAAGAAAGAATTTGGTCTTTTGTTGAAACTTCACATGATATTTTGTCGGTTATATGACAGAATTAATCCTTTAACAAATTGATTCATTCATTTAAATCAACTCTAGCCAATGAATAGTAAAACTTATCATGAGGAGGCTTATCTTCAATGGAACATAAATGGATAGCATCAACAACTTGGGTTCCTAGATGCATGTCAGAAAACTTTGATTTCAAGTCAGAGGTAAAAATGGGATGTCCGTTTGCTTCTTCCCTGGGCATTTTCATAACGGTGAGATGAGGAACGAACTCATCTCGAGTCCCCGTCAAGCTGATGCCAGCTTTGGAGAGAGATGTCCTCAAGAAATGTGTCATTTTCTCAAGGGCAGGGTCAGCCTCGGGCGGGGAGTAAATGATGCGGTCATGGAATGTGTCAACTCCCTGGAATCTTAGCATAGTGACAGGTAGAAGCATTGAAATGAGTTCAGGTTGGATGGTTTTTAGAACAGAGAGGGCGGTATTGATCTGTGCCTTTGTGGCGAGTTGAAGCATACATAGGGTAACGTGAAGATGAGAGAGTGATGTCAAATAAGATGATACCAAAGGATCTATACTGGTCATGTGATCTTGGATCCCTTTGACGTGAGTCTTAATATCCTCACTCGTAATCTGAACCGCGATGAAATAGTTCGGCCGTGACTTGTCTATTCTCCTTCTGTGTACTTTGCCCTCCTCAACGACCATCCTATCTCCCTCATTCTCCATTTCAAGATCTGCCATCTCGTCCACCTCCTTCTCGCTCCCACCGTTCTTCTCCGATCCATTCTCCTTGGCATACCTCTGCACGACGTCCACCACGGTGAGACCACTCCCTAGTGATCCAAAGACATTGTCCAGTCTCTGTCTCTTATCCCAAACCACCTCATCCTTGTATTTGAAGTATTGGATGCGGTGACGGGGGATGGCCAGGGTGAGATGGTCCACGGCCGCGATATCTCCCCAGTAGAACGCCAAAAATGGTTGCTCCACGATCCCGATGAAGCGATCCAGGTAGCCGACGATGAAGTGCTCAGGGTTGAGCTGTTTGTCCCACTGGATACGGGAGATGACGTCGGTGGCAGTTTTCATTGGTGGTTTCTTGGTATCTCGGCTGAACTGATGTGGATCCTCCTGCTTCTTACCCTTGCTCTTCTTTGATTCTTTCTTCTTCTCTTTACTCTCGGCATCAGCATCTGCTATGCTGGACCAATCACTTTCTGTAATAAAGCAAAATAACACTGTTTTGAATTATTTGCAAGGCTGTATCTATATCTATGCTATGGGTTGACTCCATAATTTTTTTTTTTTTAGATGTAAGATGCTTTCTTCCACACAAAATATAAACAAAATGGTGGGCTAAAGAAAACACATTATTCTTATTCAAATTCTGCAGCAGGTCAAGACGGTATTTGTATTGTTTATAGAGCTCTATCCTACAAACTTACGAATATGGTACAGAGTACTAATGACTTATCTTAACTACCAATAAGTGTGCTGCTAAATATGTATATAAAATGGGAGCAAAACAAATTTCCATTGGACAATGAATTGAAATTGAAATTGAAAATTTGAATCAATTTGATCAAGATTTATATGATAGGAATAAAATACACAGCTACTAAGGCTATATCACTAGGCTAGAAAATGTTGAAGGGCAATCCAATCTTTGTAATCATTTGATTTGAGTGAAAGCGGAAAAATCAGAAAAGCAGATTGGTGAAAGTTTGAACGAAATTGCACAACCAATAAGCAAGTTATGAATTTTTAAAAGTTGTAATCACTAAACATAAGGGAATTTCAAATTGGCTGTATTGGTATGGTCACTGTAATGTAGCAATGACAACTTTCCCATTCACCCCAACACACAAAATGACTGAAATGTCAATTTTTCAAAATATATAACCAGCAGGATCTTTTTCTTTTCAGAGGACCTATAACAATATGCTATCTACAATATTTTTTGAGTACTGCCCCGAGGGAAAAGGCCCTGAGGAGAAAACTGGAATTTAATGATATATTGGTGTATGACACATGGGAGATTCGACCGTGAATATGTCACAATCAATTCACAAAAAATGCCGGTTTGAGATTCGAACAGATATAGTGATCTCATTTTTCAAACATTCATAACTCTATTATTCTTTGACCGATTTCTTTCGAACTTTCACCATCCTGCTTCTCTTATTTTTCTCCTTGATCACACAAATCAGCTTTTTTACAAAGGTTGGATAGGTTGAACTGCCCTTTAAAATGTCCCTTTTCCAAAATGGAAATGGTCCGGGGGTTGAAGTTTGGAATTTGGTTACTTTGAAAAATTCACTGTGGAGTGATAAGCCAGTTTGTAATTACAACTTCAGACCTGCAACCCTGAAACCCAAGAAATAGGGACAAATGACAAGGTGGAGGCTGAAAATAAGGACATTTCTGAGTTTCTTAATTACTACAGACAGATTTTTGCAAAAATAGGGACACAATGGTAGAAGTGGCTCTTTCTTTTACAAAATCAGGATTGTCCCTGTTAAATAGGGACAGTTGGCAGGTATGCAACTTGCGCATGTACAGATAATGGTCATTTGCACCTAGTACAATTGACCTTTATACACTTTCATAGTGTGCGCACCATAATGCGTGCACCAGTAGGGTTTAAGTTGTTTAACAAGTAGTGCTTCCACCGAAACAGATGCGCTTGCGCGTACAAAATAGGGTCAATTCAGGGTCATTTGTGCCATTTATAATCACGAACTGGCTTATTGTCCCGTGAGAAAGTGCTGATGGACCCTGAAGTAATGTGCGGACAACAGGATGTCCCATCAGTTTCAGAAGCCTTTCCCTTTTCCCCACCTGAAGAATGTGAAGACAAGTCAAGGTGAGAATCATCAAGATGATCCCGAATCCTCTGCTTAGCGCCCTCAACAAGCGAGTAGAGATGAGGCATCCCAGCATTCTCCTTAGCAATCTGGTAGAGACAGCCCAAGAGGATAGCGATACTGTCTTGTGACATGGAATCCGGGAGGGACACCATCTCTATCCGAGGGCCTGTCTCTGGGTAGGATGCTGAATGGAATACAATCAGAAAGGAATATAATAAATTGTATTTTGTAGCTAAAATACCAACATCATCTGATTATAAATACATGTATTTCTTTATTATTAAAATACATGGACAAGTCATTCAAATTATATACGAAAGTCATTCAGGAGCTACATACAGTACATTATGTTTTTTTTTTTATCTATTTGCCACATCTATCCACAATCAAACATAGAAAACAATGAAAAACAATAAAAAATAAACTAAAAGATAATCAGTTCACTTGAAACTACCCTATATGTTAATCACGCTTTTTATGATACATGGACGGAAAATACAACCTCTTTCATTTTGACTTGAAAATGATGAAGAGTAACAGAGAGGCCAATGAATGAAACAAAATTATCTCTTATGTAGAGGTGACCACGTGGTCTAGTGGATCTATGTCTCCAGACTATGGATCACAAGGTGTGGGTTCAAATCCCGCCACAGCACCGATGTCCTTTGGCAAGACATTAAAGGGACCGAAAAGTCGCCAATCGTGGTGTTTGGCCGGGCTCGGGTAATATTCACGAATCTCCGTACATCTTCGGTAAACGCATGAATTGTGTGTATTTCCAAATATGCAGCACGCATTCGACCAAAGAAAGACAAACTGAACAACCCAACTGACAAACTACCCCACCCTCGACGGCAATTTTGTTCGCTGCTCCAAGATCGTTGTTATGCACGGTCTTGCAATGGGGGCAAGCGATTGAAATTGAACGTACATGGATATCGAGCGGTGGCTCCCTTTAATCTACATTTGCTATTCTTCACCCTGGTGAAGTACAGTAAATGGGAACCTGGTAGGAAGAAATTCCTTAAATGCCAGAGCACCTCATCAGGGTAGCTAGGCTAAAGCTGGGGTAACAATAGTGCATGTATGTACAGTGCTTAGAAACATTAGCATTAAGTGCTATTATCATTAGCTATGTTCATACAGGATTTGTGATTTCAAACCTTTAGTTTGCGAAACTTTAAAGGGGGTACCCAATGCTGAAACAATGTTAGTTCATTTAAAAGATCATGATTTTATTAGCAGAAAATCATCTGCCTTAAGTTTTTAAAAAATTCGTGTTGCCAGAAAAATCCCCGAAATATGCTAAGACTTCAGGATATTTTGGCCCCTCAGCTGTGTCCCAATTTCAGCTTGGTAACCACAATGACGTCAAAGTGGTTACCCAGGTTCGCGTATTGCAGATGTGTTGCGCGCTAGACTGTACAAAATGCATTATACCTTGCGCGCATTTTGCTATAATTGCGCAACAAGGTAACCACTTTGACGTCATTGTGGTTACCTAGCTGAAATTGGGACACAGCTGAGGGGCCAAAATATCCTGAAATCTTACCATATTTCGGGGATTTTCTGGCAACACGAATTAAAATTTTTTTTTAAGGCAGATGATTTTCTTCTAATAAAATCATGATCTTTTAAATGAACTAACATTGTTTCAGCATTGGGTACCCCCTTTAAGTTATCAAAACAACAACTCACTAACAACAACGAGGGTTCCCACAGGCCCAACGATCGTTGTTCTGAGATTACAAGTCGAGCAATCATCGTTTAACATAAACACAATGGAGGACCCCCCGCTGCTCATGGTTCCGGCGTTAACTACAAGCTCGCCTATGGTTCTAGATCTACAAGTAAACTTTCAGTTTTGAAACTACGAGCCCGTTCATATGGTCTGAAATTACCAGATAACTACAAGAACTTAAAGTTTTGAAATTAAAGCAAAAACTTAAAGATTAGCTCCCTTCGTGTGAACCTGACAATTATTATTATTATCTTCTCTCACTCCTAGTTTGAGCTGTTCATACCTGGCAAAGAGAAACTGAGTCCCAGTGGCATGTCAGCAGGTTTAATGATGACCTCGCATACATAACTTGACCCTGTGTCATCACCATGACAACCACAGGTCTCCATGCTGAACTCTCCTTCACCTTGGTAGATTGATCTCAAAACTTCTAACTCTCCTTGCACTTCATCAGACAAAGATTCCTCACTGCACTCGACCCCCGCCATGATCTCTGTCTGGCTTATCACAAAACCTGGAAAAATAAGTAAAAAAATACCTGAATGTAATTGATGATCTTATAATACTCTACTGGGGGGGCATTTCATCAAGTGTCTTGTCAGTGATTTTTACCAACAAATTTGCTCTCTACCAATCAGATGCAAGGATTTCAGTAGCTTGTATAGAAAGACCACAACTTTTGGTATAGTATACAAGTGTGGAATGGTTTGGAAATGGTGATCTATGACCCTGTTTTCATTACGAGATTGGAAAGTGGATCGCGCTATCATGGGGCGACTCATGGCCCGCGCCAGGGAGGTCCACTGGCACGCCGCGGGTTCACACCTGCAGAGGGTAGTGCGCAGTGGCGTACCCAGGATTTTTTACAAGGGGGGCAAATTTTGTCAACTATCAAATCCTGCTTGGAGGGAGACCTGTATTTTGTTGTTCTCGCCAGCCCTCCAAAAATTGCTCAGTGGGGGGTGGCGACAATTTTTTTTTATTTTCGTCAGCCCTCAAAAAGTCGCTCGGGGGGGGGGGGGGGGGGGTTATCAGATGTTTTCCTCCATAATTTTCTGAAAAGCAAAAAAAAAAAAAAAAAAAAAAATTTACGTTCAAAAAGGCAGATCCGTATTATTTTCGTCTCGCCAGCCCTAAAAAAGTTGCTCAGTGGGGAGGGGGAGGGTCTGATTATATGGGGGTCCAGAATTTTCTGACAAGCAAAAAAAAAAAAAAAAAAAAAGGTCTAAAAAAGGGAAAAATATGTTTTCTTTCCGTCAAAATTTGTCAGGGGGGCACTCTGCCCCCCCTAGGGTACGATAGTGGTGGACCTCCATGGATCGCGCCGAAATGACGTCGCTGCATTCTAACCTTAGAGATGGCCCGATCTAGCGCATGCTAGAGCGTGCTATCTCAGTAATGAGAACGGGGTTTCTGTTGCATTGACACGGTATAAAAAGTTAAATCAAGATTCTAGTCTATTTTGGCCTGCCTTGGCCTTTACTATGTCAACCAAATAGCCTTTCTCTTGCTAAAGGACTGTTTGCTCAGCTATTACTATTATTAGCAGAAACTGCTGATTATAAATAGCCAAAAAATAAATTATGACCTCAAAGTTAACTTACTTGTGTTATACTATATAGTCACACATTCTAACTTGGTTTCCTCATTCCCCGTCCATACACACCACGGTATAGTGGTCATACTGACCACTACGCGGGACGAATGCAAAAATACTAGTCATTTTCTATCGCATGTACTTAAGGTATGGGAGGAAAAGTAAGATAAATATTTAAAATACTTCCTTTCAAATTCAGCGCTTTAAAATCTCTTTCCTACCTTAAATGGCCGTTAGGAAAAACTTCTGATATTTCCAGCAAAATCCAAAGTCAAAATCATGTCCAAAACCTAAGAAATCCCCGCCAATTTTTTTTGCGATCGCATGTTGTTTTCATGGTGCCGATGTTTTTAGACTAAATCGGCCAATAAAATGTTGTCCACAACGAAACTCGGTATCGCGTGCACATCGATCTCTACGGAAAATCGGGACTTACGTGTGCGCGATAGGAACCGAACTTTTAACGACCGAATTTTTTAGCGGGAGATGTCAGCGCTCGCGGCGATCAGGAAATGTACATCATGACTTGCGATACCCCGTTTCGCCAGAAGTGACAGTAAATTACAGATTTCATTTTCGGAATTATCTTTTCCAACATCGGTGAGTTGAATTTATTGTATTTCATGAATATGTTGGTGTCGTTTCTTGTAAATTAAATGCCGATTATGAGTGAATGTTGGTGACTTTTGTGCAGTGGTGTTTTGAAAGTGTCGAGGTGGATGACTGCCTAGAGTCTACACACGAAGTATAGTAATGTCGCTATGAGTGCGTCCATATAGACTCTGGTGGGTCTCTGCACGTTATTTTTGCATGCTAACGAATGAGTGGTTTCCTCAACCATGTCAACCAGACAACCACATAGCCTTTCTCTTGCTAAAGGACTGTTTGCTCAGCTATTTAATGTTAGCAGAAAATGCTGATTATAAATAGCCAAAAATTAAATTATGACCTCATTTAACTTACTTGTGTTATACTATATAGTCACACATTCTAACTCACCGGAGCACCGCCACTCATACTATACTAGTCATACACGGGCCTCCGCCGGCGACAAAGCCTCCGTCACACCGTAGGGGTACCGTACATATGCATGGGGTCGACATGATCGGAAAACAACTCTCTCACTCACGTTAAAACTTACGGTTTACTAGTACACATCTTCACTATCATTCACAGATAACCTCAGCGGATAACTTACCTTGTTAAACCTGGATATGTATATTGAGTTTAATAACTCACTGCAATGAATGCCATTCCAACCAGCCACTCTCTAAGTATAAATAGCGACCACAAGCTATATTTAGCTGATGACAATATTAATTAAGCAGACCATAGTTGCTCCACTGTTGCGCAATATATATCCAGAATTAGAAAACCATAAATAATACAAGCGCCATCTTTTGGCGAAAAAATGGTAAACTCACAGAGCAGGGCAATGTTCACTTTTAAAAAAATAGAATCCATTGTACAATTTGACTGGGGGTTTTTTTCTTCGAAGGTGTGCCCATATTTTTATGTTCTAGTGGCCCGCATTTGCTTTCATGCATTCCAGAACATGAATCCTTATAATTATTCTATCATTATTATTATTATTCTTTTATTCGGCAAAAGGTAAAGTACATACATGTTATCGTGTCGAAAAACTTCGTTTGGTGTCAAAAATCCATCGTGAAACGTAATGATGAAAGATAATAGTGCACTAATGAATAAGACCCACAAGAGACCGCAGGGGCCCGTATTTGTTCCAAACACCAGGTACTTACTGTAGTGTTAAAACTATTTTCTCGAGGTAATGGAGCACAATAAGATTATTTCGATATCAATCCACAAAGGGGTCGGGCTAACTCGGCACTGCGCGGTGACTATGTTTCAAGAGTTGGTTGTCAGACATGTAGGGGCCTATTTCATAAGGCAATCCACGAATACATGTGATTTTCATTTGGGCTTTATTTCTTTCATAAATCTTTTATAAAGAAAGCGTGAAAGTTCCGCTTTTTATTCTATCACAATTGCAATCCTACAGCTCATGGAAATTTTCATATCCCAAAATTGTTTTGTATTGTTTTTTATAATATGTTTTATATCTCCTGAAATGGGCTAGATGTCGTTAATAAATTCATATAGTATTTCATTTTATATAAAATGTGAGAATGTGAAAAATACACATTTTCATTCATTCTTTTTTTACAATATTGTGTATGGCAATAATACGAAGCTAATAATCTTCTTAAATGGTATCTTATTTGTAAATCCTCCTTTTTGTCACATCAGTGAGCATAAACTGCTTATAAATGATAAAAACAAACAAACATCGACAAAAACAAAACGATGATCACCATTCCTTTATTTATTTATTTTGTCTACTTTAATTTGTCAGGGTTGGCCTGTTCAGTTATGCAAAACTGTTTTACAAAGGCGCCCTGAAGTTTAACAAATCATTCTGCATGAAAATACAAAATACATAACAGTTATAGGTAACATGGTAAATAAAAAAAAATCAAAGAAACAAAAAACGGAGAGTGAATTATGGTATTATAAATGTACATAATTTAAGAGCAATGTTATCATTCATTGGCGTAGATACGAACACACTTTCTATTGTTAGTGGGGGGGGGGGGGGGATGATGAATAGATCATCCCCCCCCCCCCACTAACAATGGATAATTGTGCGTGTCTACGCTCGTGTTATCATTCCATTGAGTCAAGATTTAAAGCTTTGCATAGTTTTTTTTTAAAAATTATAAATGGATGTACACGTCTGAACATTACCAGGGAGTGCATTCAACAAATTGGTTCCAACATTATGCAAATACAAAAGCAACTGAGGGGAAAAAATAATGCACTCAATGTTGAACTCAAATCGCTTGAGGCATGACGGCGTCTACGGTAGCCTATACAAAATACTCTACCGGAACTGTCGGAACACTTAAATTTATGCACAACAAACACGCGAATCTGCTAACAGTTAGTATTAGCTGGAAGATAACACTTTGGGAGCGGATGTCTACACCGGTCATGATACACTCGTTTTTATGACCGTGAGTATATACCGTTCTTAAAAAGGTCAAACTTTCCGTTTCCGAGGTCTCAGGAGGTAAGCAATTGTTTTATTCTCACGCAGCTTCACTCTGCTGAACTAAATTTTACTTCTTATTTTTCTTTTTCCAGCCGACGTTGCTGCTCACAATTCTTTCACTTTAAAAAAAAATTCTAATACCACTTCAAACAGTGATTTTAGCTACTGTTTCCTCATACATCCTAGACAGGAAAACCACACCATCTCTACCAAGGTTGAACTAGACACGCTTTGTAATCTTAAGTTTGTATTTTTTTTTCTGTGATGGTAACAAGGAGGAACTATGACTGATTTTACTGAGAAATGAAATCTATATATTACATGGATTTAACTGAATCAATGCTGGAGCAGTGAGTGAATTAATCTTTATATCTCATGACACTATATATTTTTTTTATACTGGTGTATAATTACTAGGTGGCGGATCCTAGATTCTCTGTTGAAAAGGTTGGGGGGGGGGGAGGAGGCAAGCTCGGGAAAACACTGACAATAAAAAAAATATAATAATAAAAATAGAGACAAGAGGCTGTGATATTTTCTGGAACCTTGTTGATAACATTTTTTGCCGTCAGAGGCAGACAAAACAATATGGTACACAGTTTTTTCTGTTTAAAGATAGTAGATTTCTTTTTTTTTGTTTTGTTGTTTTTTTTTTGCCGGGGGATCTGCAATTTGATCGTGCCCCAACCCCCTCTTCCCCATGGAGCCGCTATTGCTATGGGTGTGTCCACAGTACATGGTCCCATATACGTAAATACTGCATTTACACCAAGGATTTTAGTTTTAATTTGTCTATATGAGTATACCCGATGAATGTGACATCTTTTTATTTTTCATCTTATTTTATTTCATTTCCAGGAATACAATAAGAATAACAGAGAATACAAAATACGAGGTACCATAACAGATGAAGAGGAAAAGAAAGAGAGAAAGGAAGGAAGAAAGAAAAAAAAACTTAAAAAAAAAAAAAGCTGATAGGCCAAATAGACCTTGCAATGAGAAACAAATTAATATTTTCATTGTAGGTTATGTTCTGTTAGGTATATTTGATAACATGTGGGAAAAAGTATCACTAGCGCAGCTTGTGTCAAGCCATGGAGGGGGCACTTGTACCATGAGGGGGGAGGTGGACTGATCTAATTCGATGGAGGTGTAAGATCCGAGGGGGACTTTTTTTTTTTACGTTCTCTTTCCACCTCTCCATTTTTTCTTTCTCCTTTTCTCAAGTTTTCTTCTTTTACGAAAAAAAAATTGCGCAGTTCGATGGGGGGGGGGGGGGGCAAGTGCCCCCGCGCCCCTTAGTATCTGCGCCACTGTTTAGACTTTTCTGTGTCATACAGATGTAGCAGAGTTCTGCCTATTTTTCATAAATTAAGCATTTCTGCAACTTGTACATTCATAAGCGTCTCAATCGAAGTCATCATTTTAAGTAGAATTTTAACTGTGCTATTTCATCTGTTATGTTTGTGTCCAAATTAATTGGTGGACTGAACTTTACAGCTCCTACATATAGCAGGGGCCGCGGAGCGTTTTTGAAAGTGGGGGCTGATCTAATTTCACTCATTTATGACAATTTTCGAGCCTTTTTTCCAAGATTTTTTTTTACGTGTCTACTCAAAAAAGTGGGGGCTGCAGCCCCCCCCCCCCCCCGGCTCTGCGGCCCATGTATAGTCTGGTTCACTATGTAAGAAATTGGGCTTTCGTTCAAAATTGTTTGGACATTAGCAAAACTATACATTTTTATAATCGTTAGAACATGGGAAATTCAAGAAATTGATGTTGACATTTGCACAAATCACCGGCATAGCGGCCATTTTGGATTTTCAAAATGGCCGCTATGTGTAACTCGTATTGAACAAATTTGAAGATATTTTTTAAACAGAACCTCATCTTACCATGTATTTGTCATCATATTAAAGGGCATTACATTTACTACAACATGATACCACATTTAAAGGTTCCCTTCTATGAAATTCTAATTCTTGTTATTTTGTACATGATACTCATCTAAATTGAAAAATGACATCCGTTTGCAATGAATACGTATCTGAATATTTTTAAAATAATATTTTCCCCACGTATTCAGGCCTAAACGAGTCTGCTAAGCTCCGCCCCCTTTTAAACCCCGAATTCTCGTTCTTCGAGCATGATTGACGTGTGACGTCACAAACCGACATCGCCGGTGCTTGTTTACAATATCTTGCATATATATACGCGTGCAAACTAACTTGCAGTTATATACCACCTCGAAAACCACCTCTAAATCGAAGTATGCCGCAACGCTGTGTCTTTGCAGGTTGCAGCAACATCACAAAGGAGGGTGTAAGTCTACATTTATTCCTCAAAGACCCAAATATTAGAAGAAAATGGACCTCAAAAGTGAAACTAACTCGCGTCAATTGGAAGGGGCCGAGTGACCGCAGTGTCCGTGTGTTCCGAGCACATTTGTGCGGAGGACTTCCTCGATAGTACGGAGCTGCATGCGGCGTTTGGCATCAAGAAGAGGCCGTCCCTGAAGCAAGATGCCATCCCCAAAATCAAACTTGATCTACGGTATCTATTGATCATATATCTATTGATCAACTATCACTGTACCTACACTAACTTAGTCTACCGGTACTTATTATTCATAGCAGCACAATGAAAACATGCAAGGTAACAGGAGAGCTAAGGGTTTTCTGGATATCAATGTTAGAATTTACTAGAAACAAAACGCTACCACCCCATGCACCAGTAAAACCCTACCCAAGCCGCAGGGTCAGCAGGCGAACGACCGAACGGCACGGCGTGTACACCTGCGCACGTCGAGCTCACTGCCTCGATCAGCTATCAGCTCAGCCTCATCAGGACTGGGGCATTTTGCAAGCGCAAACAAGATTCATAATTGGTGGATATGCGTAAATTAAAATTTAATCGGCAATCTAATTATCAAAAGGAATTACTAGTTATAATTCCCAAGTCTCCCGTCGATATCTTCTCCGTTATTGAAATCAGGGACGTCTCTGTCATATAATCAGAATCCGACATGTCTGGTTCAAACAAATACGGCCGTGCCCCTAATTCCTCTTTTATTTCTTCTGTCTGAAGAAGATGTTATCGTTCGTTGATATAGGATTAAAAAAAAACTAAAATGAAGGGCTGAAATGGCACGAAGTCGAAGCTAGGATCTACACGAAGTCGAAGCTAGGATCTACACGAAGTTCAATAGCCTACACACACACTTTCAGCTTGCGTGGAGTCAAGCATTCTGAGTGTGACGTCACATGACGTCATCGATCGCTGGACCGATTTTCCAAAATTTTTAGGGCGTTCCCAATTAATTTTTTATTTTCAAGTTTACAGATTAATGAATGGAATTCAGGTAAAATGGTTGACAGATCTGGATTCACAGTAGAAAAGTCTACTAATTGAAGTTCCTTTGTAATTCCATAAAAGGGAACCTTTAATGGACATACGCACGTGGGTTTGGTGATGATTTGCAATACAATACTTAGCCAAGAATGTGATTGTTTACATAATTTTTTCACAAATATTAATTTCTTCAAAATACGTATTTCTCATTATTTCAAAAGTTATTTTCACTAATTAGTTCAAACTTATCCGAAAAGTGTCCTTATGTACGGTTGATATCATATAAAATTACAAGTTCATTGCTTATCAAACAAAAAAGTTAAAGCGCTCTAAAGCTGACACCTCGCTATTAACTTAAGTAGAGAATCGATAACAAAATTGGTTACTAAGTGCTGCCTTCTACTAACAATGGTATTATTGGGTGAGTGAAATGGATTATTTCGGCAATACATGCTATTGTCATGAAAATGAATAATTTAATAGGAAATGTGATGTCAGGTGTTTCAGTAGATCATATTTAGTTCCCGTTGCTATGATACGTGCCTGATAACGGACGAGGCATGTTCAGAAAGCAATTAAGTCTAATTGTCCAATAATATATATGAGGAAACCTAGTTTCAAGTGAAAATAATGATTCACACTCAAACACACGTATATAGCCTACTAGATGGTAGGGTACAGAACTTACACCCCTACATGTCCATGCCTTCCCCTCCCCCTTCTGCTTTGAAAACGAGACAAATTGATGCAAAGTAATACATGTATTCATATAAGTACTTCGTATACTGGTAAGAAAATCAATGAGCCTTGACAAAAAATATCTCATGGTTACTGGAAAAAAATATCTGCCAATGCCTTAATTACCCTTCTTCCCGCCCCCTTCCCCTCTAAAGTATAACTTAAAACAATAACTACAAATCTTTTTTTTTTTTTTTTTTTTTTTGTACAAGGAGCAATTCAGGCCATCAGAGAAATAACACGGGATCTGTATTCAAATGATAGAAAGGATTTACACTCTAAAACATGTATATATATAGATACTTGGTGGTGGGGTTCAAAACTTGCGCCCGCACCCTCTCCCCTTGGTTGTACAGGGAGATCCCCTAAACATATTGATACCAAACAGTCTTTAACATCAATCAAAATGTGGTTGAACCCAAAATTTAATCCCCTGTAATAACATTTCCAAGCACTTTCAAGAAAACGAGCATAGTCTTACGAGGTGGGGAGAGGTGGAGGCTAGGGGCTGACAGTAAAGTTTACATTCGGGCAAGAGGCGTCAGCGCCCCCCCCCCCCCCCCCCCCCGCTCATTTGTAGACAAAGTTCATCGCCACTCTACATCTTGACTTTCTTCATTTCAGCATTGCAAAAATCTTTTGCTACGAAAAATTCTTCTAAACTTGGGTGACGTTTTGAGACTTTTTCTGCTTTGAGTAAAAAGTGGTTTAACACACAATATTTTTTGCTACCACTGTTTATCTTATTTTAAGAAAAATGTCTTACTTAAGCTTTACTATTTACCTCAAATAGCAGAATTTTTTTTGTACAAAGTGGTTAAAATGCAAAATTTTTATTCTCTTTGTATATCTTTTTTTCTCCTTACTTAAGTTATTAAGCTTTACTATTTACCCTAAAAAGCAGAACTGAAAGTAAATGAAGTTGAAAAACAATATAAAATGTAGGGAATGAGCATTTTAAAGGTTGTGAGCCGTCTGTGCTGTAATGGCGTGATCCTACATGTATACAATTGTAGTAGATTAGCCTAAGTGGAGTACACTAAAACGTCTTTAGGCCAAGTAAAGTATGTAATAATTTGTTGTACTGTAAAATACATTTATTTAGTTTGCACATTCTGGTCGACATATTAGAACAGGAATTCTATCTCTAGTTTGATACAGTATAATTGATTTATAGGTTACAATAATACAGCTAAAGAACTGCACTTGGTATTTAATTCAGAGGGTAGTTATCCGGGGTGGGGGGGGGGGGGGGGTAGTTGACCAGTGATAATAGTTGATGGGAAAGTTCGTAGAATGAAAAATAAAAGTCATCAAGAGTGACTTTATTTAATGACCATTCTATGGTTTTTCAGCCATATTTCTTGCTTTTTAGGTCTGTTATTAGAGGGTTTTTTTTTTCTAAATCAACATTCAAATAGAAAAAGGATAATAGAAGAAGAAGAAATTACAAATGATCGACAAAGAAATGAAATCAAATTGCTGTTTTTCATTCAGTTTGTACAAAAATATAAATTCTTGCCTGACGAGAAGAAAATTAGAAACCAAAATATAACATGACTGTATATAATTTTTCTAAACTTGGTGTCAAAATATGTGCAAGACTTCAAGGACAAAAGCCAGAACGTGGCACTGTTTCCGTCTAGAGATGCAATGAAATTTGTCTGAGGGCCACTAGCTGCCCCCAAGGGTTGAAGTGAAGAAAGACTCAAGATTATAAGTTTGTGATAGCACCAAAGATTTCCCTTACCAAGGAAACATAAGATTATCATATTTCATGTAGTTTTTATGTTGATCATATACGTAGAGAAAGGGCAAAATATGCATCTTATGTCGGTCATTTTGAAAATCCACGATGGAAGCCACATGAAGGGTTGAGATGGGAGGTCTAATGACGTCAATATTTTTTTTTCCTGACCCTGGAAACATAGTATTAAAATATTCCAATAAGTTTCTAGGTTGCCTTGAAGCAGATATAGGGCATTGTATTTACATGTATTTCATGGCTGCCAATTTGAGAAATCCAAAATGGCCGCCATATTATGCGATGAAGCGTTGGGAGTAAAAGTCTAGTAAAATGTCACAGATTGTGTTCTCGACACAAGAAACGTAGGAGTAGCATATTTCATTAAGTTTCTACGTTGAAAAGAAGCCGACGTAGGGTAAAAAATGTACTTGTGCATGGCGGCCACTTTGAAAATTAAAAATGGCCACGATGTCCAATGAAGCGTTGAGATTGGAAGTTTAATTATGTCACTAATGGTTTTCCTGACCCAGGAAACAAAGTACTAGCATATTCTGTTAAGTTGCTAGGTTGACTGGAATATATATATATATATATATATATATATACATATATAATGGCCGCCGTGTGCGATGAATTATTTACCAATGGTTTTATCGACCAAGAAAACGGAGGATTACAATATTTTTACTAAGTTTCTAGGTTGACAAAAAGCAGAGATAAGGCAACATATATATTACATGTATGCCATTTTGAAAATCCAAAATGGCTCCATATGCGAGGAAGCGGTAGAAGTAGATATCTAGCGATGTCAACATTTGTTTTCCGCATCCAGAAATAGTAGGATTGGCACATTTCATTACGTTTATACCTTTGAAAGAAGCCAAGTATTTTATGGCGGCCATTTTGAAAATCCAAAACGGTCACCATGCCGGTGTTTGTGCAAATGCCAATATCAATTTTTTGATTATCCATGCTCCAATAATTCCGAAAATGTATAGTTTTGCTAATCTCCAAAAATTTTGAACAACAAAAAAAAAAAAAAAAAAAAGGTGAACCTGACTAGAAGGCAGCCCTCGGTAACCATGGTTTTCATTATTTTTTTGTTTTATCAAAGTGTTAACTTTAGACTACTATAACATTTTTGTTAGATAAGCAATGAACTTGTAATTTTCATATGATATTGACCCTATATTATGGATGCTTTTTGTTTGAAGTCATTAGTGAAATGGACTTTTGAAATATATAGAAAATTAAAGATGTGTTTTTAAGCAATTCATATTTTTGAAAAAAAAATGATAAAAATCACATTTTCGGCCCAAAATTGTTATACAAATCATCAACAAACCCAGCAAATGTGGTATTACGTTGTAGAGAATTTACTGCCCTTTAATATGCTACCAAAACAATGATAGAATGAGGTTATGTTACAAAAATATTTTCAAAATTGTTCAATACTAGTTACATATGGCGGCCACTTTGAAAATCCAAAATGGCTGCTCTGTCAGGGTTCTGTGCAAATGCCAACATCAATTTTTGGATTTCCAATGTTCTACCGATTCCAAAAATGTATAGTTTTGCTAATCTCCAAAATTTTTGAACAAAAAAACATAGTGAACCTGACTAATATGGCTCAGTGTAGATTTTGCGGGGGATATAATTTATGCTAATGACATATTTTCCTTTATGTCTGAAGCCATATAAAGAGAGAGAGAGGGGAAGAGAGAGATCGAGAGAGATATAATAAAACCCGCTGGCTGAACTACAACTTCTTATTTTTATCCATCACTTAGTTCTCAACCTACACGACTGTGTATCGCCAGTGCCTCCAGTTCCTCCTGTGGAGTCTCTGTATAGAAGATATAGAAGATATAACGAGGTAATGATTACGTCTTATTCTTATCGATTTATGGTTAGTCCAGGGCCCCGTCTTGGTTGCAACTTTATTATTCTGAGATTGATATCAATCGCAACTCTGGACATAAGGGATAGGAGGCTGTAAATTTGCGATTGATATAATAGCGGGACTTGCTATTAAATTCGGATCAGTCGCAACTCATTAAGACAGTAATGTTATACGATATGCATGCTTTACAGTTTCATGCTGGTTTTCACTCATCATTGATTGTATATGTGCAATATTAATGTAATAAAAAACTTGCGGAATGTCGTTTTCGTATAATTTTGAACGATTATATTATATACATGTATTTTCAAACTGGACTGACTCGATTCATTCAGTAATGTTGCGTACTTTACCATAGTCCTATATATCCAAATGGATATCGTAGAAGGGATGTGAGTATACTCTTATATACCGTCACAATCAGAAATTATTTCTTCAAGGCTTTTTTTTTTCTTTTCATATTTTGGTAAATATAACAATCTGATGATTTTTCTGGACCCCTGTCGGTAAATTTTATACAATATCAAATACAAGACATGTTATACATGTACAATTGTTGGCAAATTTCGAAAAACTTAGATCTTTTCTTCTTGGAAAAATTGGTTATTAGTGGATCGCTACAGAGGTAGGGGTCTAGGTGTAACACACCTCTACCCCCATTTATTACTTTTGTGTTTATGTGTGTGTGTGTGTGCGTGTGGGTGTGTAGGTACCGTGGTCCAGTGGTTTAAGGCGCTTGACTGGAGATGCGAGGATGGGGCGTTCGATCCCCGGCACGGCACTTATGCCCTTGAGCAAGGCATTTTATCTACATTGCTCTTTTATCGTACATCAAATAAATGAAGTGCTAAAGGCATATTGATACCAGCGTGTGCATTTGTGTTATTAAAAAAAAAAAAAAAAAAAAAAAATGTGTGTGCGTGTGTGTGTGTGTGTGTGTGTAGGTAAATTTGGTGATGTTGAGAGCCTTGCCGGCAGATAACAACAGTTGATGTACATTTTTTTTTTTTTTTTTACCTTTTTTCAAAAAAAGTTTGTAATTAACATAAGTATGTTGTCAAATTTGACGATCAAACGACTTTGCTTGCTTGTTAGAAAATCGTTGGGTCGAGTCGAAAGTAAATTGGCACCTCGAATAATGATATATACATTCCCCTTTCTGACTGTGTGTTTGTTTTTCCCGAAGGTCGACACATAGTTAAGCAAAGAGGTAAACCGCTGTGCATTTTATTTCATATTCAAATTCAATTCTTTTTGGAGCATCGGTTCAAGGGGTGGGAAATTTATAACTGTTTTATACTCAAACATTTCACACTGTCTCTGCAAGAAATCTCTCGTGCGATTTCAATTAACTAATTATATAGCCAGAATAAGATCAGGGCCCGGTTGCAAAAAACTTACCATCAACGGTAACTTTGCCAACAATGGTAACTCCCATGGAAACCTTGATTTTGATTGGCTGTTGAGTGATGTTACCATGGTAGTTACCATTGATAGCAGAGTTACCATTAATGGTAAGTTTTATGCAACGGGGCCTAGGTGTACCAAGGATATAGTCTTGTTCACTGTGTAAGAAAATTGGCTTTCGTTCAAAATTTTTGGAGATTTATAGCAAACCTATATATTTTTAGTATCGTTAGAAAATGGGGAATTCAAAAATGATGTTGGCATTTGCACAAATCACTGGCATAGCGGCCATCTTGGATTTTCAAAATGGCCGCCATGTGTAACTTCGTATAGTGAACACATTTGAAGATAATTTTTTTTAAATACAATGTTATTTTAACAAGCATTTATCATCAAACTAAAGGGCATTAAATTTTCTACAACATGATACCACCTTTAATGGGTTCGGTGATGATTTGCAATACCATTCTGGGACAAAAAAATAATGCCATTGTTTACATTTTTTTTTCAAAAATATGAATTTCTTCAAAATACGTGTTTCCCATATTTCAAAAGTTCTTTTCACTAATTACTTGAAACCTTTTAGAAAATGTATCATTAATATAATACAAATATTATAAGTTCATTGCTTATCAAACAAAAAAGTTATAGCACTCTAAACATACTTAAGTTGACACTTTGATATTAGCTAAAACAGAGAATAGGTAACAAAATTGATTACTTCTCCCTAACAATGGTTACAACTGCACAACAACAGGTATCCACTTGCATTTTGATGGCAGAGGCCCTTTAACATCCTTCCAAGTCTGGTGGACTCCTAAATTGGGTCCTCCATAACATTTCCAAGCACTTTCAAGATTAAACGAGCATAGTCTTACGAGGTTTGGGAATGGTGGGGGCTAGGGGCTGAAAGTAAAGTTTACATTAGGGCAAGAGGCGCGAGCGCCCCCCACCCCCCCCCCCCCCGGCTCAATTGTGCCCGTATACAAAGTTCATTGATTGGTCTCAATCAGCTCATTTCATGTCACTTTTTGAATTTTACTTTCTTCATTTTAGTATAGCAAAAATCTCATGCCGCGAAAAGATTCTTCTAAACTTATGTGACGTTTTTAGACTTTTTTCCTTCTGTTTTGTGTAAAAAGTGGTTTAACACACATCATCATTTGTTACCTTTGTATATCTTTTTTTTTAATGCTCCCTTAAGATCTAATAGGAATAAAATCTAACCTTTTGAGACTTTTTCTATTTAACCCTTTCAGGACAGAAATTATTCAAGGGCTAAATTGACCACTTTTCGTTCTTCAAATTGGCAACAATAATATTTTGCTTTAGTGCTACAACGGGTTCTAATGAGGTGTAATGTCTTTGAAAACAATATACATGGTTACAAATTTTGCCGAAAAGTTGAAAAAATTGCCAATTTTGATGAAAAACAATGATTTTGAACTTCTCAATGTGTTGCCAATTTAAGGAATTTAAAGCTTATTGTCGTTTTTAAAATTCCTGGCATCACACGCAATATGATCATGCAACAAAAATGGACATAGTGTGTGCAGAAATTTTTGCTCTTTCTACTCATGCATCTGGTATATTTTTTAGAGCTCTGAATCAAAAGTTATTGAGCCAAACCACAGAATTGTGGTCAATTGTCTCGAAAGGGTTAAAACGCAGTATTTCCTGTTCTCTGTGTATATCCCTTTTCCCATTCCTAATTAGCCTTTACTATTAAACTTCAATAGGAGAACTGAAAATAAGCAAAGTTGAAAAATAAAATGAAATGTAGGAAATACGCAACTTAAAGCACTCTCAGAAATGTGGGTTAAAAATCATTAGGTTGGTTCAAATACGAACCTACCAACTGTTGGTTAAATATAAATTTTATGTAAAACATATGGGATTTTGTTTTAACCAACAGTTGGTAGGTTCATATTTGAGCCAACCTAAAAACTTTTCTGAGAGTGAGGTTATGGGCCGTCTGTGCTGTTATAACGTGAAAATTGGTGTGGTAACTAATATAAATGCCCCTTTTGTAAATAACAGTGAAGAAACTATCATAAACGTGGTTTGCTTCCGTCAGTACTCTATTGTAATACGGTCTCAATTTGAGTACTGGGTACTTCATAATACTGGGGAAAATGTTATACTCACAAATCAAAATAAGTTGTTTGTATAATTCTGATGGCTGAACGACGAGAAATATTTAATGCCAAATAATTAACTTAATTTGAGAAAGTTGTATTAGCTGTGAAATGTTTTGACGAAATGGAACAAATACATATATCACACGAATCTCAAAGAACAGGAATGAAGAAATGGTTTATATTCCGAAGATGTTTTTACTCTGTTGGCAACTTGAAAACATGAAATGATCATCAATTCACACATTTATTGTTTATATCATACATATTGAGAAGGTAATTTTGTTATTTTTTTTCCTTGCCCTTAAGTTTGGTCCGTGATGTTCATCGTTAAGCCATTGTTTACTCATTCTATTGCACGATCCTACTGAGGTATAGGATTATTTGTATTTGTTCGATCTGGGTTTTTTTTTGTAAATAAATAACCCCGTGGAAAGGGAAATTTTTTTGCTTTATTTTGATTACAATGGAGTAGCATAATTGGAGTACCCTAAAACGTATTTTGGCCAAGTCAAGTATGTCATATTTTGTTATACTGTAAAATACATTTATTTAGTTTACACATGCTTGTCGATATATTAGAGCAGCAAGTCTATCTCTACTTTGATATAATATAATTGATCAGCAGGTTACAATAATACAGCTAAAGAATTGCACTGTCTTGGTAAATAATTCAGGGGGTTGTTATCCGGGGTGGGGTAATTGTCCAGTGATGATAGTTGATGGGAAAGTTAGTAGACTGAAAAACAAAAGTTATAAAAAGTGACTTTATTTATTGTGCATTCCATTGTTTTTCGAACATAAATCTTGCTTTAAGGCTTGTTATTAGAGGTTTTCTTTTCTAAATCGACATTCAGATAGGAAAGTTATCATTAAAGAAGAATTCATTACAAAAAATCATGATCTACATAGAAAACAAAAACGAAATGCTGTTTTTCATTCAATCTGTACAAAATATACAAATTCTTGACTGAAGATAAGAAAATTAAAACACCCAAATAAAACGTGACTGTATAACTTTTCTAAACTGCGACAAAAGCCAGAACGTAGCACGGCTTGACTTTTTGCAATTTAGACACTCAATGAAATTTGTCTAGCCCTAGCTACCCCCAAAGCTGAAAGTGAAGGAAGCCTTATAAGTTTGATGACAGCGCCAAAGATTTTCCTTACCCGGGAAGCATGGGCTAAGCATATTTCATTTATTTTTTATGTGACCATTCGTGGATAAAGGGCAATATATGCATTTTATGTCTGTCAATTTGAAAATTAAAGATGGAAGCCATGTGCGAGGAAGCACTGAGATGGGAAGTCTAACAACATCACCAATGTTATTATTCCTGACCCTGGAAACATAGTATTAGAAATTCCCAATAAGTTTCTGGTTGCATGGAAGCAGAGATATAGCAATATATTTATTTCATGGCGGCCATTTTGGATTTTCAAATTGGCCGCCATATGCGATGAAGCGTTGGGAGTAGAAGTCTAGTAATGTCACAGATTATTTTCTCTACCCAGAAAACGTTGGATTGGCTTATTTCATTAGGTTTCTACATTGATAAGAAGCCGACGTAGGGCGAAAAAAAAAATGTCTGGTGTAACTGCCACTTTGAAAGTTAAAAATGGCCACCATGTCCAAGGAAGAGTTGATACTGGAAGTGTAATTATATGTCACTAATGGTTTCCTGACCCAGAAAACTGATTACAAGCATAGGCCCCATTCTGTTAATTTGCTAGGTTGAGGAGAATATATAGACATGTATGTATTTCAATATGGCAATTTTTAGAAAAAAATGGCCGCCATTAGATTAGAAGTCTAAATGTGTCACCAATTGTTTCATCAGCCCAGAAAACGTAGGATTGGTATATTTTCATAAGTTCCTTTTAAGACCAGAAGCAGATATAAGGCAACATATATAATGTTTGCCATTTTGAAAATTCAAATGGCCTCCATTTGCGAGGAAGCGTAAGAAGTAGAAGTCTAGTGATGTCACCGTGATTTCTCCACCAGAAAATGTAGGATTAGCATGTTTCACTACGTTTATACCATTAAAAGAAGCCGAGATAAGGCAAATTTTATGGTTGCCATGTTGAAAATCCAAAATAGCCACCATGCCGGTGTCTGTGCAAATGCCAACATCAATTTTTGGATTATCCATGCTCTAACAATGCCGAAAATATATAGTTTTGCTAATCTCCAAAAACTTTGAACAAAATATTTCCAAAGAATATATAATAAGGCTTTGAAATAATATATACAATATATATATATATATATATGTATGTATATATCTCATTTCACGATACATAAACTCTTCAAAGGGTCTAGCTTTTTTCTGTCATGTCTGAATGTTTTATGTTCCAGTTCCCCATTCACTGGGTGTCTTATTAATTGTCCACCTCCGTCCATGTTTTCTTAGCTGTACTTCTTCCTGGCTGATGGTTTTATTACTGTACTATACCTGAACAACTCTGTTTATATTTGCTGACATTATGCGTCCTTCATTAATACACTCAGTGGCGGTGATCGGGGGGGGGGGTGAGACACGTCCCCTCGGAAATATCGACCTACGAAATACAGAGTCGGTGATTCAAGGGGGTGGGGGACCTCTCTCCATAGAAAATAATAAGGGGGTTACACCTTTTCGAACATTCCTCCCCCAAATTTGTCTAAATCATGATTTAAGATAAACGCTGCCTAACCCTATTGAGAGAAAAAAAGAAAAAGTGTGATATTATTGAGATTAGACTTTGATCTGCATGTGTGATCAAAAGTGTTCTAAAATGTAAAAATGCAAAAATGTTCTCGATCGGTTTCTATGCTTTCTGTGTTCCCATGCAAGGACGTCACTAGAAGGCAAAGTTTAATGCTAAGAAAGGAGAATCTTCTTATTCGGGGGGGGGGGTACCATTACAGGCCCTTCCCAGTTAGGTCGTTAAGCTTCCTCGAATGTACCCCCCCCCCCCCCCCCCCCCCCCGGTAAGGAATCGCTTCCTCAGAATACTGGACTACGCTGGGTCTTGTACTTCATAATCAAATAATGATAATGATTCTCATTAATGCAAAACTTGGTTTACAAAAAAAAAAATCCAAGGGAAGACAGCGATCTAGCAATATATTTAATTTTTTTGTTGTTGTTGAATATTCCTATTTTTGGGGCGCAAAATAAATGAAAACCCTGAAGAAATATTTATGAGGAATTAAGTAATGTAATGCAATTTCAAGGCAAATTTATGATTTCTTTCGAATGTTCTACATTTTGAAAATGCTTTTTAGGCACTTATATCCCATCAGGGGGCGCAAAATTTAACAAGCTCCTGCCTCCTGCTAGGGGGGGGGGGAAGAAACTAGAATCAATTAATGGTTAACACTTTAAAAACGCAATTAGGGGCCCAAAATAGCTAGATTTTGAACATAATAATGCGAGGGAGCAAAGCGACCGAGCTATAGAAAATTTTGCATTTCAAACCCTAAAAAAATACAATTTCTTATGCATTTTGTCTTGTATTTCCCCCTTTTTTCTCTCTCTTTTTGCGCCCCCCCCCCCTTCAAGTGCCGCCCGGGGCACGTGCCCCTCTGCCCCCCGTAGATACGCCACTGCTCATACCCACACTTAACGAATACAATCTTTCACGCAGACGGTGAAAATAGGGGAAAATCACTAGAAGTTTGACATTTTTTCTTGGCCATTATTCCTCACCTAATTTTGCTCACCTAATTTTGAAATGTTCATATAGAGAATCACTGAACCAGTTCAATGGCACCGCCGGGCCTGATTTACATCTATAATTACCATCTCCCATGCGCTGATGAGCGAAAAGATTCCTCAAAATATGGTTCAACCAGTGAATACCCCGAGGAATGTCGTATAGACAAATGAACATTTATGAAAATGAATGAATCAAGCTCTTTCATTAAAGCTAACTTATATCACATGAATATGATCAAAAGTGATTTTAATTCTGGAAATAAAATTCGTTTTCAAACTTTATGAATATTCATGAATTATTAGTGTTTCAATTCTAATCGGCAAATATTTTTATTTCTGCAGTTTCTTTAAACTAAAATGACTTAATAATATTGTACTGCGATATGTATTTCACATGATTTCACCATTTTAAGCCGGGGCATAACAAAGACAACGACGTAGGAAGCACGGGAAAACAAGGTCATTTTGGCTCCAAGGCCTGTGGGGAGACATATATTTTTTTTACCTCGAGTGAAATATGTGTCCATAAAGTTCCTATTTGGGTGGGGTCCACTGGACGGAGCTTCCTGAAGCTCCCGAGATTTAGCCATTTTGAACCTTCAAAAATGGCCGTTTCATACACTAAATTTAGCAATTTTAGCAAATTAACAATAAATGAGAACTTGTTGCCCACTAGTGGCGTAGATAGCGGGGGGGGGGGGGGGGGAATGGGGGTATGCATCCCCCAACTTTTCAGGTGGGGGTATGGTGTGTACAAACATCCCCCCAGGTATCACCCCCCCCAAAAAAAAAAAAAAATGATGGAAAGTATACATTTGTATTATATGATTTAGATAAATATAATTTGATATATTATACCTATCAATGTTATTCAAATTCATATATTCTCTATTTCAATATAGATATTATTTATTTTTGTACAATATTGTATATTTATATGAATTTATTAATATTTATCTACAATTCTGTCGTTACTTCTGATTTTTCCCGATATAATTTTTACACTACTAGAAAGTGAAAACCATCTACTTCAAATTATACAACATGGGTGTTGATCTGTGAGGGATATGGAGGTATGATTTTTAACAAAAATTGAAGTGGGGGGGGGGGTGGCCTGTGTTACCATCCCCAAATATATTTTGAGGTGATTTTTTTCAAAGCCATAATGCAGAAAAATTATTTAGATTAAAAGTACACCTACTTATTCTTGATTTAGAGGGTTCGGTCGGTAACTTTCCTTTAAAATGCAATTTTGCCACCCTCATGTTATTAGTAATACTAACAATTTTCAAAATGAAAATGAAAATATAGTCACAGGAATTGAATGTAGTTGGGAAAGAGGGAATATATTAACCCCAATTTTTATCGAGGATGATGACCTGTGTCATCATCACCCAACTCTACATAGAATGATGAAATGACAATCATAACATGTAGACCTGGTCAGAAGCAAAGCTCTGGGGGTTGCATGTGGGCACAGTGCCCCTAGTTTTCCCTTTAACTTCAGATAAGTACCCCCATTTTTCTTTCGAATAAGTTTCCGTTCCATATTCTTATAAATGCCCATTTTGATAATTAGACCTCATCCCTCACCTTACCTTTGATAAATGCGCCTATTTCAACAAGAACATTTATCCCTTTTAATCCCTTTTATCCCTTTTAATGTAGCAAGTCGGTTTTTTTTTCTTTGTGATATATAGGCACTGATTTAATTTTTCTACTCTATAAGAACAATTTTCCGTTCTTATAAATGCCCCTTTTCAGGTGTGATTAGTGCCCCCTTTCACCTCTGTAAATGCCTTTTCTACCTTTTCTACACATTTCATTATTTTTCTAATAAGTTTCCTTTTCTCCATGATAAGTACCACGTTTACCTTTTCCATAACATGTGCCCCTAATCCAAAGTGACTTACAGCTAATATTCCCAAATGCTCGCTCGCTACGCTCGCTCGTATTAAAAGTATAGCTTATTAAATAAATTTTCAATGTGAAAATTTGCAAATGAAACCCCATCAGAATTGTGTTTACCCATTTTTATATTACAATGTATTTGCAACCTCACAAATCTTGAATATTTTTTGCTCGCTCGCTTCGCTCGCTTGCTCAATATTCACATCATACTACGAAACTGCAAAGCATGATGCTAAAGTTGTATCTTGGACATGTAAAGAGAAAAAACATATACATGTTTACACACCCTCACCCTACACTATATATATCTATATTATATATATATATATATATATATATATATATATATATATATATATATATATATATGGCCCTTGAGGGAAATCATACCCCCCACTTATGAGGACCTGTCTACGCCAATTCCCACTACCACTACAAAACAACTTCTCTACAAAGCTAGCATAGCGAGAAAGGATGTAGGCTTAATAATGGACAAACAATGTGAAAATCCTAGTGAAGAAAAGTGCTGATTCTACAGCAACATTGATCTTCTCACAATTCAGTCTTTTGCATGGTCACCCGAGGAATTTAATAATAACTTTATTTCTTGTTCTTGTTCTAATGTTAACTTTAGTGTTTCAATGACATATTGATATTCGATCCTTAAATAGACATTTTGAGAGTTTCAAAATATTCTACCAAGATGTTATTAAGCATGAAATCAATATTGTTGGTTTATCAGAAATTTGGCAAATAAAAGAGGACAGTTTATTTTCTATTTATAATTATAATTTTGAACATCCATGTCGTGAAAGTGGTAGAGGGGGGTGGTGTAGGAGCATACGTAAGATCAACCTTCAAATACAATGTTCTGGAAATGAATGTTTATCATGCAGAATCTCTCTGGTTGCATATCCCTATAGGAAACAGATCTTTTATAGCGGCACTTATATACAGGAAACCAAAGACGAATCTCGATGAATTCCAGGAAAGTCTGCTAAATGTATTACACCGATGCAAGATAGACAAAAACATTTGTATTCTGATGGGAGATTTCAACGTTGATATTGGTATTGAAAACTCAAATGATAATTCAGTTAACTTATTTACATCACCTCTACAGTTTCTATAGGTATTGAACAGATTATAAAAACGCCTTCTCGTATTACAAAATACTCTAAAACTCTAATTGATCACATTTATACGAATATAGATGTCTGTGATATCCATGCGGGGACAATAATTACTGATGTTTCAGACCATTTTCCAGTCTGTGCCTTATTCAAGAATGTATGTCTCACCATGCTCACTAAGTCTTGTACAAAATCTCCTCACAGGTAACACTGAGGAATTTTAGACGATATCAGAAGTCTTCATTCCATGAAGACCTTGCATCTCTACCTTGGAATGACGTATATGAATGTAAAGAAGTTGATCAGGCATACTCAAAGTTTCTCGCCCTGTTCATGAAAACTTGTAATAAACATGCACCGCTTGTTACAAGATCTTATTCTAAAATACATTCTTAACCGTGGATAACAAAGGCAATTCGCAAATCGATTAAGACTGTATTCTAAGGTTTTTTTTAAATCCTGATGTGCACTTAAAGTGTAAGAAATATAGAAATATGTTAACAACAACGTTGCGAAAGGCTAAATAAATACATTATGGGGACTATTTACAGACGCACAAAGGTAATGCTTGTAAAACTTGGAATACAATCAATGAATTACTAGGTTGACAAGATGGTAGCAAAGCATCAGTGGAGAAATTAAACTATGATGTAAATGGTGTACAACATGAATCAAATAACCCTAAAGAATTTCAGCAACTAAAGAAGTTACTGGAGAAGTTGCTGAAATTTTTAATGATTTCTTTGTTAATGTTGGTCATAATTTAGCTCAAAAAATCCGGAACGCCAATATGAAATTTGATCATGATCTATGTGATCCAGTCCAAGAATCGTTTTTCTGGCTTCCCATTACTAAGAATGAAATAGAAAATGTGTTGAAAGATTCTGATAGAAAAAAGGCGTGTGGGCATGATAATGTCCCGTTGAACCTTATTTGTGATGGTGCTGACTATATATCTCAACCACTTTCATTTGTATTCAACTTATTGCAATAAGGCCAATTCCAAATTCAATGAAAATTGCGAAAGTGAGTCCAGTCTTTAAAAAGGGTGCCAAAAGTCAACCAGGTAATTATAGACCCATGTCGGTTATACCAGTTTTAAGTAAGATTTTTGAAAAATCGGGTTAACACGGGTTAATATTGAAAGTTTAATAAAAATGAAGGGCTACGTTCTGAATGAGGTTGAAGTTGCATCCTTTGTTGGGATTCACATTGATAATTATTTAACCTGGAAGAATCATATAAATGGAACATGTACAGTGCTCCGCAAAAAAAAGTTGGAATTAAGTATCGGTTGAGGCACGGTTAAGTATCGGTTTCACGTTACATTGTATTATTGTTGTATCATTCTTTTGTTCAGCCACACATTTCCTATGGCCTTGAAGTCTGGGGATGTATGTATAATTCATTTGTTGACAGGATATTCATTATACAGAAAATGACTGTTCGAGCTATTACCTTTACTGGATATATGACACCGTCTGCACCTTAATTTCTCGTATTGAAAATCTTAGATATTTACATGTTTTACAGGTTTCTAACTGCTACTTTTATGTATAAGTTAATACATCAACAACTTCCCCATTCTGTATATGAATATTGCCAGTTTTCGTTCACAGGTATGGCACGAGACAAAAAGATATCAAAAGTCACATTATACCAAAAGTAAAGACTGAGCATAGAAAGAAGTCATTATCATTCTATGGTTCTAGAATACGGAAGTCATTGCCCTTAGATATTAAAGAGAAAATCCCTGTCAAAACATTTTGTAAGAAGTTAAGATAAATGATGCTAATGGAATATCTAGAGTGATGTATCTTAGTATATGTATTTTTTTTTGTCCCCCCCCCCCCCCGGTATTTGTGAATCTAGTCCTATCCTGTAGTTTTATAGATATTTTATTTATACTCAATGAAAAATTATTTGTTGTTGCTTTTATTGATGTTGATTGCTTGTGTGTGTATATATGCACTTCTTGCCAATATTTACAGTTTTTTTTTTGGTTTTTTTTTTTTTTTTTTGGGGGGGGAAGGGGGTTTACTGATTATTGTAAGACCTTTTTTGTTAGAGTATTTTATATTTTTAAAGAAGTATTTACGTGTTTTAAGTAGTCTTTACTTCACCTCACGAGTGTCGATCAGCAAATGAGCTTAAAGTGTGAGCGATCGCCTGAATTAACTTCATTAGAGTGAAGATTTTGGGACAGAAATACACACATCTTGAACCAATTTCAACTTTTTTCCAAGAAATTGTACACGATTTTTAAGCTTTGGAAGCACCTAATGGTCGTGTAGTTAACGTGAAGAACTAAACAAAATTTATTCACAAATCAATTTGACAAATATCATACAAAAATTACATTATACATGCATGCTGTTATATTACGTGCGGGATATCTACACACTTTTAACACTCATACCCCACACTTTACGTATATACATTCTTTCACGCAGACTGTGAAAATAAGGGAAAAATCACTAGAGGTTTACCATTATTTCTTGGCTATTATTCCTCCCATGCATAAGGCAACTCTCTGCCCATGCGCGTCACACAATTATAACATTTCATTAATATTCAAAACACATGCACTAAAATTCGTAACACTTTTTACCATGGTGACAGAAGAAAGGGATATCATTCACAACAAGTAATGAAATTGATTTTTTAAAAATAGATAAACTTGGTTTTAATTTACAATATAAAAGTAATCTAGACATAATAAAAGAAAGTTACCTTAAACTGATAGTATTTGAACATCGCCATCCTACAGTCATCATAACTTAAGATTATAATTAGAGATTAGTTGCATTTTGAATTTAAACTAACAACTCGCTTGGAAAATGAGCACTTTTTAAAATTTAAAAAAAATTGCCTTTGACTTGCAAACGAAGAAAGTTGCCTGCAAGTACATTATAAGCTTTTACAAGGGAGAATGATACCTCATGGGAAAATGAGATGCACAGACGTTTTCGAAATTTTGTTAAAAGATGGCGTTATTTAGAATGTGCTGTATACGATATCCTGGTTCCAGTATGCATCCACCTATGTGGACCTGTCTTTAAGCATAGGAAAACGTAATACATTATCAATAACTTGCACAGACTTCAACAATTATTATCAGTAGGCCTAGGTCTACAGCTATAAAAACGTATTTCCTTTGAAATCAACAGTAAAATGAAACAAGCATGACATGCAGTCACTGAACGACACCCTCAGCCAAATCTGAACGAGTTTTCAATCATTGATATCGTTTTATACACTCTGACTAAATACATCCTATCGTGTGATTTGGATTGCCTGCGGAGTATCTGTTTTAATGACAAATGGCCTATAATTCATTCAGAGTACAGTGGTTTACAGGGTGTAGCCATAAAAGTAGACATTCACCCGTTCCTGGGCTTTTTTTTAATGTCAC